>JAODAL010003681.1:0-169140 GCA_025379985.1 Phyllomedusa bahiana
CCCAAAAATAAAAAAGAAAAAATGTAAAAAAAAAAAAAAAAAAAATTGTGGTGCTGGTGTTGTTTTTTTTTTTTTTTTTTTCTTATTGGTTTGTTGTGGAGGAAGGGGAAGGGAAGAAAAAAAAAAAAAAAAGAAAGAGAAATTATGGTGTGCTTTTGTTGTTGTTGTTAGGTTTGTTTTTCTTTTTTTTCTCTTTTTTTTCTTTGTATACAACCGGGCCAGGGCATCTTGGGTTGTAATTATATATTGTATTATAGTGGTGTAAATATTGTAAATAGTTGGCTTTGTGGGGCAGTGAATGTTGGTCTGGACCGGTGATAGTAAAACCGTGATGAGGTGCATTGTCCTGTATATTGGCTTCAGCATTTTCGGTGAAGTTTTGTATTTATTTATTGTTATGTTTTTAAAATTTTAATAAAAGAAATACAGGATGTAACTCAGGATCAGTACAGGATAAGTAATGTATGTACACAGTGACTGCACCAGCAGAATAGTGAGTGCAGCTCTGGAGTATAATACAGGATGTAACTCAGGATCAGTACAGGATAAGTAATAGTAGTATAATGTTGTACCGTGTTAGCCATAGAAAGTAGTAGAAGAGTGAAGAAATCAGGCGATACCTTTTTCAGGCTAACTGAGTATATTTGATGGTGAGCTTTCGAGAGAACTAGCTCCCTTCTTCAGACATGATGTTATACAAGAAATTGAAAATTTACAGACTTTTTATACACAAAAGACATGGACCTTCAAAGGATCTTAGAATCTTAACAATAACAAAATGCAATATAAGCAGAGAAGTCATTTACAACAGGTCAAGCAATCAACTATCTGGAAACTTGTGAGCCATGACAGAGGGGTCAGTAATTTGTGGCTCCCACAGTTCACACATAGTTTGACATAAAGCTGGCATGAATATTTAGCCCATTTTGCAGAGTCTGAAATTTTTGCATTAATTTAAATTCCCATTCCTTTCTCTCCCTCTGCGTCTTAAAGTGTCCCATTCTTGTATAACAACCTGTCTGAAGAAGGGAGCTAGTTCTCTCGAAAGCTCACCATCAAATATACTCAGCCTGAAAAAGGTATTGCCTGATTTCTTCACTCTTCTACAGGATAAGTAATGTAATGTATGTACACAGTGACTGCACCAGCAGAATAGTGAGTGCAGCTCTGAAGTATAATACGGGGATGTAACTCAGGATCAGTACAGGATAAGTAATGTTATGTACACAGTGACTGCACCAGCAGAATAGTGAGTGCAGCTCTGGAGTATAATACAGGATGTAACTCAGGATCAGTACAGGATA
The DNA here is from genome assembly GCA_025379985.1 of Phyllomedusa bahiana. Classification (NCBI taxonomy): domain Eukaryota; kingdom Metazoa; phylum Chordata; class Amphibia; order Anura; family Hylidae; genus Phyllomedusa; species Phyllomedusa bahiana. Next base: position 1,305 of record JAODAL010003681.1, read on the forward strand.
AGTAATGTATGTACACAGTGACTGCACCAGCAGAATAGTGAGTGCAGCTCTGGGGTATAATACAGGATGTAACTCGGGATCAGTACAGGATAAGTAATGTATGTACACAGTGACTGCACCAGCAGAATAGTGAGTGCAGCTCTGGAGTATAATACAGGATTTTAAACTCAGGATCTGTAAAGTATAAGTAATGTATGTACACAGTGGACTGCACCAAGCAGAATAGAGAGTGCAGCTCTGGAGTATAATACAGGATGAACTCAGGATCAGTACAGGATAGTAATGTATGTACACAGTGACTGCACCCAGCAAATAGTGAGTGCAGCTCTGGAGTTAATACAGGATGTAACTCAGGATCATACAGGATAAGTAATGTATGTACAAGTGACTGCACCAGCAGAATATGAGTGCAGCTCTGGAGGAAAATACAGGATGTAACTCAGGATCATGAAGGAAAAGTAATGTTTTGTACACAGTGACTGCACCAGCAGAATAGTGAGTGCAGCTCTGGAGTATAATACAGGATGTAACTCAGGATCAGTACAGGATAAGTAATGTATGTACAGTGACTGCACCACAGAATAGTGTGCAGCTCTGGGGGATAATACGGGGATGTAACTCAGGATCAGAGCAGGATAAGTAATGTATGTACACAGTGATTGCACCAGCAGAATAGGAGTCAGCTTCTGGAGGATAATACAGGATGTAACTCAGTATCAGTACAGGATAAAGTAATGTTTACACAGTGACTGCACCAGCGAATGTGATGCAGCTCTGGAGGAAAATACAGGATGTAACTCAGGTCATACAGGAAAATTAAGTTGTACGTAAGATTCACCATCTACCCCCATTTTAGGCAGTCAGGGGGTTTCTTAGCTCTGCAGATTGCCATCCTTTTGTAGGATGGATTATGGCTCACCAGTATGTAAACTCGGACCACACAATATATTTTTACACTGGCCTCAACCAGCTTTATTTTTCAGGCCCCTTGGAGCACAAAAAAAGTTGCAAACATAAATCCTAGGCTGTCTGGTCACTAGCTAAACAGAGACCTTCCTCTCTAACTTTGGTCTGAGCCTACTGTCCAGCACCACAAACACAGTATCCTATGGTTCAGGTTACTGATGTTTTCCCCACCTGCTTGCCTCCAACCTGGGAGCAAGAGCCCTATCCAGCTCAGCAACTGCCCCTGATGTATCAAAAGAACAGGCTTTAATAGTTCGGTAAGACCTGTCCTGTAACGTGGGAATGACCTCACACCTTTTACTACAGCCATTCCGGAGAAGCCAGCCCGGATTACTGCTAACTGACAGTAACCTTTGGTGACTGGCGCCAAACTGCTGGCTTACCGTTTTTTGTATGCCATATCCAAATAGATCACATCCTTAAGTCCTTCACTGATATTACTGAGCTTTCCTTTTATGGGGTACGTGATATCCTGACTTTAAATGGGGTATACCCTTGTAAAATTGTTTATATTAGGAGGGGAAGGATAAAGGCCATGTGTCCCTAATGTCCTTCCCTTTTATATTCCTCCTCTTCTCTTATGTTTTCGATTGTCCTTAATCCGTGCACATCGCCTTTATTGTATATTCACATGGCGTCTTGTGTCCGTGTGAACATCCGCATTTTTGATGCGTGCCTGGGTCTTTCTGAACGGACCCAGACATGCATCTAACAAGCAGTGAGTTTTTTGCTGCCGGCAACGGGAAACGCGCGTCGGCGTTCACATGAATGATCGCCGATGCGTGTTTGCATCGCGTCTGTCGGGTCCGTCTTCCAGATTCGCTCCAAGAAATGACATGCAATTCTTGGATCGCATCCGAAAGACGGACCCAACAGGCGCGATGCAAACACGCAGCGGCAGTCGCTTATGTGAACGCCGATGCGTGCCGGCAGCGATAAACACACTGCTAATTGTTAGATGCGTGTCTGGGTCCGTTTGGATGGACCCAGACACACATCAGAAAAGCGGATGTTCACATGGACACAAGACGCCATGTTAACATACCCTTAAAGGGGTTGTCTCGCTACAAGGATTGCTTTTTATATAAAAGATCTTGCAAAAACAAGTCACTTTGCAATATGTGGCCTTTAACAGTGTCCTACCTATTCCTAGATATCCCCTCTTGTATGGGCTGCATCATCTCCTCAGGTCACTATAGCTACAGACCTGTTCGATCTCTCCTGATAGGCTTCCAGCACTGGTTGCTATAGCTACAGACCTGCCTTCTACTGCAGCCTAGTGGAAGCCAGTAAGCACGCCCCTGAATTCAAAGTAAAACCCAGAAAACAGGACTGAGGTGAGATGAATCAATGTAGTGAGACAACCCCTTTAAATCTAGTTCATAAAAACCTTGTTTAGTTTAAGATCGGCGTAACATTAAAATGAATTTCCATCGCTGACCACAAGATGGCACTGAGATAAAATGAAATTTGCAATTCTTCATAGGCTTTAATAAATTCACCCCTTAACGATTGCTAGTATGCTTTTGTATGGTGACTTTTAAGGGAACATATTCTACAGCACTCTTGACAATGTTCTGCTATAATGGATGAGATCAGAGGAATCTTCAGTCCTGGACATTAAACTTTTTAATCACCATGAATAAAGGGGTTTTGTCATGAAGCAAAATCCCTTTCTGTGGCCGGCTCGTAGCTTGTTATCAGCCAGCCTGAGAGAGCAGGGAGAGGTCCACCTTTGTGCAGTTCTCCTTGTTCTTTTCTATGGCAGTTCCGAATAGCGAATGTGCTCAGCTGTTCTCTCCCCATTCACTGAGGCCGGCTCAGAAAGGGACTTTGCTTTGTGTCAAAACCCCTTTAAGGGTGGTAACAGCTTTATAAGAGCGTATTCTTGCTTCACTCATATACAGTCACCTTGGGGACCTGAAAAGAACCATTGGGCTCCCTGAACACTAAGGGTATGTTCACATGGAGTAATTTTGGTGCGCATTTCACCACGTATTTGCGCTCTAATATCAGCGAGATGCGCGCCGCAATGACGGCAATCCATAGTTCTCATACAGAAGTATGGATTACGCTTCCTCTCCCCGCACGTACACTATGATCGTAGTGTACGCGCGGGGAGATAAGTGGCATGTCAATGGGGCTGGGCGCGGGAGCTCAGCTTCTCTCCTCTATCATATAACCCTATATATCACAGAGCTCAGCTTCTCTCCTCTATCATGAAATCCTATATATCACAAAGCTCAGCTCCTCTCCCTCAAACATATAACCCTATAAATCCCAGAGCTCAGCTTTCCCTCTATCATTAATCCTATATATCACAGGGCTCAGCTTCTTTTCCTCTATCAATAATCCTATTTATATCACAGAGCTCAGCTTCTCTCCTCAATCTAATAAACCCCAAAATCACAGGCTCAGCCTCTCCCCTCTATAATATAACCCTATATATACAGAGCTCAGCTTCTCTCCCTCTATTAATATAACCCTATTTTATCACAGAGCTCAGCTTCTCTCCCTCTATAATATAACCCTATATAACACAGAGCTAAGCTTCTCTCCCCCGATAATATAACCCTATATATCACAGAGCTCAGCTCCTCTCCCTCCATCATATAACCCTATATATCATAGAGCTCAGCTTCTCTCCTCAATCATATAACCCTATATATCACAGAGCTCAGCTCCTCTCCCTCAATCATATAACCCTATATATCACAGAGCTCAGCTTCTCTCCCTCTATAATATAACCCTATATATCACAGAGCTCAGCTTCTCTCCCTCTATAATATAACCCTATATATCACAGAGCTCAGCTTCTCTCCCTCTATCATATATAAACCCTATATATCTCAGAGCTCAGCTTCTCTCCCTCTATCATATAGGGTAACATAAATCACTTGACAGGTTGACTTTATGCCCAGTTTTTTAGTGGGGAAGTGGAATGTGTCTTTATAGTTAAAACATATGGTATCTCTCTCCCAATTAAAGTTGATGGGGGAAGGAAGACACCCTGACATATTTGGGAGTTAAATTAACGAGTTCATTTAACTCGTATAAACACAATTACCCTGCACTCTTTTCACAGATCAGGAGATTGCTAGGCCAATGGCGTCACCTTCCTCCGTTGTGGTTTAGAAGAATTGCATCGATTAAAATGACTATATTACCTAAACTCCTTTTATTATTTTGAAACCCTCATGATCCCAGTCCCTTTGGCTGACCTTAGAGCTCCCCAAGAGTCCATTTTTCAATGCATGTGGGCACATAAGCGCCATAGGATTGCAAAAAGTATCCTACTGGCCATCAAAGGGAGCAGAGGTTTATCGGTCCCAGATCTTATTAAATACTACTGGGCTACTCAACTGAGAAGAGTGCCAGCTTGGTCCTCCCTCTTGGCCTATGACAGATGGGTAGAGATCAAGAAACTATGGATTGCCCCTATCCACCCAAATTCGTTACTTTGGGGTACGTCTTTCTATGAAATTTAGACTTCCTTGCTAGGGCCAATGACCTTACTGAGGGACATCTGGAAGAAATGTTTCGGAACAGTCATGGGTAATCTGCAGTAAAATTTGCAGCAATGCAAAGTATTGCAGATTTTTTTTTTTAAATTAAATTCCGCAACTAATTTGCTTCAAGTGAACAACCTTGTAGTATCTATGGTATTGTCCTTGGCTTTCCTTGGCACATATACCTCATCTGATCACAATGGAGGACTTGAGAGGGAACAGGCTGCGAGCAGTTGCCAAGAATTGTAGGTTAGATTTTAATATCACAAGTGATTAGTGAAATGAGGACGGTATCTGCTGTATAACGAGGGGTTCTGTCAAACTTTTCTGACATGACCTATGCATATGCTTGAAATGTGCATATAGATAAAATACCATTGAAATCGACACACTTTAAATAAAGGAAAGTTATTTTTTTTATTTTTTTAACTTAAGTTTTAGTTAGATTTTTATAGGGAGATACTGATTTAAAGTGTAGCCTTAGATATTGTCTCCATAGTAACTAGAAGGTGAGTGATAAGGAGCCGCACCAGAAGCCATAAAATTAATAAAAATCTCGCTGCAATAACGGGTGACAGACAACAGGATATTTTATAGGATTTGCTACGGTCCGTCTTGGCACATTGTGTCCTGAATGGGCAGGGTAGACTTCTCAGACTTCCAATTTAAAGGTACATTCCTCAATGTATTAGTGTTTCATAATACACTTTCTATATCATTTTGAAGAGGGGCATGGAAGTCTGATGGGGAGAAGCTAAATTCCCTTGTGTGATCAATTGATCACCATGAGTCCGGCTTCTCTAACCCCCAACAAATCATCTGTCTTTGCAAGAGAAACATATATCTGATTGCACAGTATTCCCAGTACTGGCTTCTGCTGGAGAAATGCAGCATTAGGTTATGCAATCTCTGCTCCCCACAGGACCTTCTCCTCTGCTCCCCTCTTATCAGCTCGTCACACAACCGTCTCCAAGACTTCTCCCGTGCTTCACCCACACTCTGGAACTCACTGCCCCAACACATCAGACTCTCCTCCACCTTCACCAGCTTTAGGCTATGTTCACACGGCTTATTTTGGGACGGATTTCAGCCCGTAATTCGCGCCGTACTGCGCGAATTACGGGTGAAATCCGTCCCAGTCATTACGGAAATCCACAGTTCTCATAGAGAACTATGGATTCCGACTCCTCTCCCCGCTCACGAAATACGGCGAGCACACGGCGTAATTGCGGGCGAAATCCGTCCCGCAATTACGCCGTGAATAAGCCGTGTGAACATAGCCTTAAAGAGAACCTGTCACATAGGTGATGCCCCCCTTGCTGAGGACAGCACAAGCTAGTGACAGACCTGCTGTTTCCAGCACTGTGTCCCTTATTCTGTAAGATGCTGTAGTTTTAGAGCATTTAATGCTCAAATCTTATTCATGAGCAGGTGTTAGCCCGTCCACCAAAGGCTAGCCCCGCCCACTGACAGTTATTCACATGTTTCTACCTATTGAAAGTAATAAGTTAATCAGTTGAGGTGGGCGGGGCTAGGCTTAGGTGGGCGGGGTATGAAAATACGGACTCTTTTCATGACTCTCTTCTGGCTAAAAACTGTAAACCTATTACTTTGAATAGGTAGAAACGTGAATAACTGTCAGTGGGCGGGGCTAGCCTTTGGTGGGCGGGGCTAACACCTGCTCATGAATAAGATTTGAAGGGTAAATGCTCTAAAACTCCAGCATCTTACAGAATAAGGGACACAGCGCTGGAAACAGCAGGTCTGACACTGGCTTGTGCTGTCCTCAGCAAAGGGGGGCATAAACTAAGTGACAGGTTCTCTTTAAAAGCAACCTGAAAACCCATCTCTTCAGGAGCCTATAACCTACGATAACCCTGATGCCACTACACCCCACACAAACATGTCTTCCCCTCACTTCCTGTCTCTTTCCTCCTTCCTTGTAGATTGTAAGGCCCCGTTCTCCTGACGCGGATTTGCGGCGCAGGCGCTGGGCATGGTCTCGGTGCGGGTGGGCCGTGGCTTGGGGCGCGGCTTGCAGAGAGGGCTTGCCCCCATGCAAATTAATAGGCAGGGGGCAAACCGCGCCACGGGCCAGCCGCGCACCACCCGATGAGGAGAGTTCTCACACATGCGCAGCAAGGCTACGGCCCCAAAGCCGCGGCCAAACCTGCAGCGTGTGAATATTAACGCGGTTTGCAATAGGAAACCATGTTAAAAAACTAGGCGCGATTTGGCCGCGGAACCCGCGGCCATAGCCGCGACCAAATCCGTCGTGTGAACATGCCCCAAGTCCTCGTGGGCAGGGCCCTCTCTCCCTCTGTACCAATTGTTTGTCACATGTTTCACCATCGTACTTGTTTGACTTATGTTATGTATGTACCCCCCTTCAATGTACAGGGACCTGGAATCAATGGTGCTCTAAAATAATAATAAGGGCTTGTTCACACAGCGTTTTAGAATCCGATTTCGGATCTGTGTTGGATCTGAAAATCGCATCCAAAAACGCATTGGCAATCAGACCCTAAACAGATCCAACATGCAGCTGTGTGTTTTGATGCTTGTTGGATGCAGCAGGATCACACCCTATAGTTTATTATAGGGCTCCTGCTGCGTCTTTTGGACCAAGAATTGACATGACACTTCTTGGAACAGATCCGAAGGATGGATCTGACAGACGCAATGAGGCACGGATTGGCGATCACTCGTCTGAACGCTGATGCGGGTTTCAAAGTAAATCACACTGCTCATTGTTAGATAAGTGTTTGTTTGGGTCCGTTTAGGGTCCGACAGACGGATCCAAACATGCATCTAAAAGTCTATGTGTGAACATACCCTAATAATGTTCATTCTTTCACTTTGCAAATCAAACACCTATTTACTACAGTTTCTGCAGCAGAAATGAGGCAGATACTGGATGTGCAATTTGACGTACATGAATCTACACAAGGATTAAAAGGGTTTTACCACAAAATAAAAACCCCCTACACTGGCTGCTCGCAGCGAGGTGACCGTGCATGGGAATGAGGCCGTCCTTTCCATTCACTTCTGTGGGAGCCTCCCAACATAGCTGAGCGCACACAGTCGGCTATCTTCAGAAGCTCCCATAAATAAGGAGGACAAGCGTGAGCGCAGCTCTCCTCATTCACATGCACGATCAGCTCGCTGCAAGCGGCCAGTGTAGGGGGTTTTACTTTGTGGTAAAGCCCCTTTTTAATCCCATTTAATGGCCATTCAGTGACTTTGCAGTTTTTTCCAGGTGGAATTTGCAGAAGTAATGAACAGCCTAACTAAGGCTAGGTTCACACCATGTTACTGATTATGTCAGAGGTATCCAACAAGGTACTCCAACGAATACCGAGACCTAACCGCGGCTGCACCTGTAGACATTAATAGAACAAAAAAATGGTTACCAATGGTCTGACGTGACACTTGGTGCCTCTCACCTTCCTTAAACATGGCTGAAGTTGTGCAGCATTCATCATCCGATTTCCGCAGGACATTGGTTACAATGAAGCGGTCATCGGTGTGATGGAGCCAAAGGATGTCCACTTCTTTGCCTTTCTGTGACTCTTCCAGTCTCTCTGTATCTCTAATACAACCTGCTGATGACACTCTGTGGCCACTTCCATCTGAGGGCATCCTGCCTAAAGCCTCGCAATGGCGAAGTACTGTTGATCAATTTTAAGGTGTTGTCTTAGTCTCCTGGTGTCACAGTGTGAATTGGGATGGTTTTATCCCAATTCAAATTGATCCCCTCTCAATGTATTGCGTGATTCAGAAATCAAAACTGTTGTGAATTTTGCCAATAATCTCCTTGTTAGAGATCAGCAAGTTGTGCAAAAAGTACTGAAACACTGAACAGTTGGACGTGTGCATCTAAAGGAAAGTGTATTCAACAAAATTTTCAAGAAATTTTAAGTTCATCTTGAAATTTCAACCAAAAGCCAAATATCCTTATATATCACAGAGCTCAGCTTCTCTCCTCTACCATATAACCCTATATATCACAGAGCTCTGCTCCTCTCATCTATCATATAACACTATATATCACAGAGCTCAGCTTCTCTTCCTCTATCATATAACCCTATATATCACAGAGCTCAGCTTCTCTTCCTCTATCACATAACCCTATACATCACAGAGCTCAGCTTCTCTCCTCTATCGTATAACCCTATATCAAATGAGGAAGATGGTGTAGAAATAAAAGGGGACAAAATGCTGGAGCGCAAACCTCACTATTGTAGCATAAAAATGATCCCTCTGAAGCACTGCCGCCTTAAATTCAATCGCGGTTTAGCGAGCTGCATCACCGCTCCACCGGACAGTATAAGTGTATGAGGAAAGGAGTTAAAATATTTTTTTTAGAAAAGCATATGTGATTTTAAATGGCGCTAATGCTTCTATAATGAGGGTATATTTTATTATTAACTGGTTTTGATCTTTTAAATACAACAAAGTGGTTGCCACTGGTATGAGAGATAAATATTTATAAGCAAAACCACTATATGCAATAAAACCTTGCTCTAAAGCATATAAAAACAAAAGGAAATGCTAGACGTTTCACCAGCATTCGTGGCTGGCTTCATCAGGCAATGGTAGCTGTTCACATTACACAGGCATTTATAACAGTAGGCGGTGAATGAAGGCCGCGCAATCTGCAATAACTGATTAAACAGATGAGCAAGGACTAGGAAAAAGCAAAAAAAAACCAACAATCTTATTCTGTATAAACATGAAGCATCTAATATACATAAATCACGAAAAGCTGTTATCGGCAGTATAATCATTAGAACAATCTGTTAGATGCTATTCTAAACTAAGGAAGACATGTATGATGACTGTCTTGGGCTAAGATTTTCTTTGTTGCCCATAGCAACCAATCACAGCTCCCCTTTCATTTCATATAGTGCTCTGAAAAAATGAAAGGGGCGCTCTGATTGGTTGCTATGGGCAACAAAGAAAGTCATAGACATAGACAGTTTTCATACATGTCCGCCTAAGGCTCTGTGCACACGGCGTAATTGCGGCGCGTACGGTACGGCCGCAGTTACGCCGAGTGATTTTGGAGTCTCGCTGATACGCGCATTGACAGTCATTACTCGCAGGGCGTATTCGCCGCAAGTAATTGACATGTCACTTATCTCCCCGCGCATACAATATGATCATATTGTACAAGCGGGGAGAGGAGGCGTAATCCATAGTTCTCTATGAGAGCTATGGATTAGCGTAATTTCGGCATCTCACTCGTATTAGAGCGCAAAAACGACGCGAAGTGCGTGCCGAAATTTGCCAATGTGAACATACCCTAAGTGTATACATACATCGCAGATTCACTACTAGTGGGAAGCTTAAAGGGGTTGTCTCACTACAAGGATTGCCTTTTATGTTAAAGATCTTGCAAAAACAAGTCACTTTGCAATATATGTCCATTAACAGTGTCCAACCTATTCCTAGATATCCCCTCTTGTATGGGTTGCATCAGCTCCTGAGGTCGCTATAGCTACAGAACCTGTTTGATCTCTCCTGATAGACTGCCAGCACTGGTTGCTATAGCTACAGACCTGTTTGATCTCTCCTGATAGGCTGCCAGCACTGGTTGCTATAGCTACAGACCTGTCCGATCACTCCTGATAGGCAGCCAGCACTGGTCGCTATAGCTACAGACCTGGCTTCTACTGCAGCCTAGTGGAAGACAGTTAACACGCACTTGAATTCAAAATGAAACCAAGAAAACAGGACTGAGGTGAGATGAATCGATGTAGCGAGACAACCCCTTTAACGCTTTAAGACCTGTAACTCAGAAATCTACGTTTTATGATTTTGATTGCAACCAGATGACATTACCTGACATGTCTTGGACTATTTCAATCTATGATGTTATGTAATTTTATATTATAATACTTTTGAAAAATGTAATAAAATATATTTTTTTTAAAAGTTTGGCATAAAAAAAGATAACTCCTGTGCTGCTAAGACCAAGGCCAGGGTGGCTATATCAGGGGGAGGTTGTCAGTAACCTAAGGGAGATTGTGTACACATGCAGTAGATAAGAAGTGCTTGAACTTGAAATGAAGCAAAATCAGAACAGCAGTATATTAGGTGATGATCGTTAATTTTATTTAAAAAAAAAAAAAAAAAGTTGTAAAACTTTCCTACATGTTTTACAGCAAATCAATGTGGTGAGCATACCCCTTCAACACTTAATCAGCATGTGTATCCAAAGAAAGGATAACATTCACTACCAAAACCACCAACCCCCTCACTCCTTCTGCATCACAGAGGGCTGTTCAACTTGGACAACTCCTCTCCACGTTGCAAACCTCTTACTTATATTTTGAAGCAGGAATGGTGTATGGTGGACATAGGCCTCTTTTCTAAACACAAACTTTGTTTTCTTCTTCATTCCTCAGCTTTGTAAATTAAAGAAGAGTTATGATAAACTCCATTATTATCATGTGAAAAACCCTAAAAGAGACATCATGGACAATTCTCCAGCCCATGAGAGAAGTCCGTCTGAGCTCTGGTGGTTGTCGCAAAGGCTTGAGGTAAGTATGTTCTGTTTTGCACTATGGCTCAGTGAGTAAGACTGTTGGCTTGCAGTTATAGAGTTCTGGGTTCAAATCCAACCAGGGACAATATCTGTATGGAAGATTATATGTGCTCCTTGTGCTTTAATGAGTTTTCCTTCACATGCCAAAAACGTATGGACAGGTGCACTGGTTTTCTATGCAATTCTTGTGGTTACCTAGTATAATAATAACAATAAGGTATGAGGAATTAAATTATTAGCCCAGTTGGTTACAGGTGCTGATAAATGTTACGCGCTCCAGAATATGTTGGTCCCATAGAGATAAAAAAAATGGAAGTGCAAACTTTTGTAGTCCATGTAATGGTAACCATGATCTTGAGGATGTATAGTTTTCCATTTGATTCAGTTTGTTATTGTAAAATCTTTCATGTATCTTGGTGAGAGCCAGTGAGTTCTGCCTCCCCCTCCAGCTACACTTAGGGCCACATGTATTAAAACTTTCTAGGTCTAAAACTCACTTTGTTGCCCATAGCAACCAATCAGAGCCCATAGTAACCAATCAGAGCGCCCCTCTCATTTCATATAATGCGCTGGAAAAATGAAAGTGGCGCTCTGATTGGTTGCTATGCGCAACAAAGTGAGTTTTAAACTTAGACCGTTTTTAATACATGTGACCTTTAGTGAGAAACTGAAAGTCCTGCGAATCCTGTCTTCCTCACCACTCATTCTTGGTGCGAGCCTGAGAGTCCTGCCTCCCTCCCTCCCTCACCACCCACTCTAGATGCGAGCCTGTGAGTCCTCCCTCCCTCCCTCACCACCCACTCTTGGTGCGAGCCTGTGAGTCCTGCCTCCCTCCCTCCCTCACCACCCACTCTTGGTGCGAGCCTGTGAGTCCTGCCTCCCTCCCTCCCTCACCACCCACTCTTGGTGCGAGCCTGTGAGTCCTGCCTCCCTCCCTCCCTCACCACCCACTTTTGGTGCGAGCCTGTGAGTCCTGCTCCCTCCCTCCCTCACCACCCACTCTTGGTGCGAGCCTGTGAGTCCTGCCTCCCTCCCTCCCTCACCACCCACTCTTGTGCAGCCTGTGACCCTGCCCTCCCTCCTCCCCTCACCACCACTCTTGGTGCGAGCCTGTGAGTCCTGCCTCCCTCCCTCCCTCACCACCCACTCTTGGTGCGAGCCTGTGAGTCCTGCCTCCCTCCCTCACCACCCACTCTTGGTGCGAGCCTGTGAGTCCTGCCTCCCTCACCACCCACTCTTGGTGCGAGCCTGTGAGCCCTCCCTCCCTCACCAACCACACTAGGTGAGAGACTGAGAGTCCTGCCTCCCTCCCTCACAACCCACTCTTGGTGCGAGCCTGTGAGTCCCTGGCCTCCCTCCCTCACCACCCACTCTTGGTGCGAGCCTGTGAGTCTTGCCTCCCTCCCTCCCATCACCACCCACTCTTGGTGCAGCCTGTGAGTCCTGCCTCCCTCCCTCCCTCACCACCCACTCTTGGTGCAGCCTGTGAGTCCTGCCTCCCTCCTTCCCTCACCACCCACTTTTGGTGCGAGCCTGTGAGTCCTGCCTCCCTCCCTCCCTCACCACCCACTCTTGGTGCGAGCCTGTGAGTCCTGCCTCCCTCCCTCCCTCACCACCCACTCTTGGTGCGAGCCTGTGATGTCCTGCCTCCCCCCTCCCTCACCACCCACTCTTGGTGCGAGCCTGTGAGTCCTGCCTCCCTCCCGCCCTCACCACCCACTCTTGGTGGCAGCCTGTGAGTCCCTGCCTCCCTCCCTCCCTCACCACCCACTCTTGGTGCGAGCCTGTGAGTCCTGCCTCCCTCCCTCCCTCACCACCCACTCTTGGTGCGAGCCTGTGAGTCCTGCCTCCCTCCCTCCCTCACCACCCACTCTTGTGCGAGCCTGTGAGTCCTGCCTCCCTCCCTCGCCACCCACTCTTGGTGCGAGCCTGTGAGTCCTGCCTCCCTCACTCCCCACCCACTCTTGGTGCGAGCCTGTGAGTCCTCCCTCCCTCTCTCGCCACCCACTCTTGGTGCGAGCCTGTGAGTCCTGCCTCCCTCTCCGCCCACACTTAGTGACATCTGTGAGACCTGCCTCACAGGGTTCCGATCAGTTAACATGGCAGCTGGAATCCTTGTGAAGGCTTCCATTGCTGCTATGTTTTCGGTTTTACTACTTCGTGCCCCAGACCACCATATTGGTAAACCTTAATGCATTGTCTACACACGTTTTAATGTGTAAAAAAAAAATAAATAAATAAAAAATAATAATAATTAAGTTAAAATCACCCCCCTTTCACTATTTTACAAATAAACAATAAATTAGTTACATATATAGTATTGCTACATCTGAAAAAGTCCGATCTATTAAAATATAACATAATTTATCCTGTACGCTGAACACCATAGAAGAAGAAAAATAACTCCAAACGCAAAAATTGCATTTTTTTTTTGTTGTCATTTTACATTCTCTAAAAATTGGAATAAAATTGATCAAACAAGTTGCATGCATTCAAAACTGGTAGCAATAAAAAGTGCACCTCAGCCCACAAAAAATGCCCCTCGCTCAAATAGATGTACAAAAAAGTTAATGGTCGCAGAAAATGGCGCCGTGGCGCAAATTAAAAAAATCGGAAATGAGGAAGATGATGTGGAAATAAAGGGAGACAAAACGCCGGAGCACAAACCTCACTATTGTAGCAAAAAATGATCCCTCTGAAGCACTGCCGCCTTAAATCCAATCGCGGTTTAGCGAGCTGCATCACCGCTCCACCGGACAGTATAAGTGTATGAGGAAAGGAGTTAAAATATTTTTTTTTAGAAAAGCATATGTGATTTGAAATTAAAGTACCAAAACATAACAAAAACCCTACATGTTTGGTATTACCGGATTCATATCAACCTGTAGAATATAGGAAACACATGAATTATACTGGAGAGTGAATGCCCTGAAAGAAAAGACCCGCAAACATGGTTCAAGTATGTTTTTTTGTATTTTGTTTTTTTTTTCCACATTTTGACCCACTTGGAATTTTTTTGCGGTTTCCCAGTACAGGCAGTCCCCGACTTACACTGTTCCGACTTACATCCGTCCCCTAGTTACAAACGGACACTTATGGGGCAGCTGGCACTTGTAGTTCCATGTTCCATAGCAGCGAGTGACTGTGGAACGACAAGTTCCAGCACGCCACAGCAGCACATAAGGTGAAAATGAGGTGCAATCTTCTTAATGAGGGCACAAACAGCAAAACAAATGTAAAAACCCTTCCCTGCACTAAAAAAAAAAAAAAAAAAAAATCCCTTTTGTGCTGGAGTTACATTTATTAAATACACCTGTTCCGACTTACATACAAATTCAAGTTAAGGACAAACCTACAGTCCCTATCCTGTTCGTAACCCGGGGACTGCCTATATATTCTTAAACACAGTGAATAACACTATTAGAAAGTACATTTTATCCTGCAAAATAAAAGCCCTCAAATGTCTATGTAGATGGAATAATAAGAATGTTATGGCTCTTGGAAGGTGGAGAGGAAAAAAAACGAACGTGTCGACCAAAAAAAACCGCAAGGTCCTTAATGGGTTACAGCACCAGATTATTTAATGCACTTTATGCAAATCCTAGTCTGGGAAACCCAATAGTCTGACAGGGCACTAATTCTGCAGATACTGGATTATCAGATTTTTTTTTTTTCTCATCCAGCAGTGAGATATAATCTGTATTTTAGCTGCTTCCCGTCTCTTCTACAGTCATGTGTGTGTACATATACTATTGATACAGACCTCCAGGCTCGAGTAAATGTTGGCTTGTCCTAAGAGGCTCGTTCCTGGCTCCACTATAAACCTGTTATCCGCACCTTTAGTGTTCATCTTTATTGCCGAGTCCTGAACACCAGAGTCTTGCTTACGTGAGCTAAATTATGACAGACCATGAAATCTTATGGGGTTGAAGCATCTGGGACGTCTGTGCTATAGTTAAAAAATATCTTGTGGCAGGTAGCCGGTCGCCGCCATAACTCCTGCCGTGCTCCGGGAGCCGTTTTACGGCTAGTTTGTTGTGTATTGGAGCTAATGGCTTTGATTTATTGAGTAAATAGTGATTTTTGAGTGCAGCAATTTACAGAGATTCAGTGCAGACTAATTCACGAGGTAATTACTGGCAGGAGTAGACATAACTCATCTTCATTTTATGAGAAAGCAGCAAAGCTTCCTTGTTATTTGCTCTAATGACAACTTTGCTTTTACAATAATAATAGACCTACTTCTAAAAGTGTATTTTTTTTTTCATTTCTTACAATTAAAGGGAAGATCCGTCTTCAAACATTGCTCCAACACATCTAATATAGAAAATAAAGCTACATTGTAAATAGCATGAATTAAAATCGTGTTTTGTGTTTCCAGCTCGTAGGCAGGGCTAGGTCTCTAAGGGCATGTCCCCACGGCACGGGTTTTCGGCCGGTTTTTCAGCCGGTTTGCGGTTTTTCAGACCGCCTGAAAAACCGGCTGAAAATTAGCACAATGGTGCTCTATGGAAAACCTGTGCAGCAGTCCCCACTGCTCGGGTTTTCCGCCCGGCGGTTTTGTCGCCGGCGGTCCGGCGGCAAAACATTGAACATGCACTATCTTCCGTCCGGTTTTCGGACGGAACATGTGCTGCTCAATGGGTGGGGGGAGAAAAGCCGTCCCCCCCCCTCCCCCCGCGGCCGTGGTGATGGGCGCAAAACAGGACAAATAACGGCCGGCAAACCGGCCGGTATTTGTCCACTGCCGTGTAAACGGCCCCTAAAGCAATTGATTATAAACCACCCCATGTGGTCTGAGTCTACTTTTTACTAATACAGGCAGTCCCTGTCTTGCATTCCAACTTGCATCTGTACCCTAGTTACAAACAGAGACTTGTGAGGCATGCTGGCACTTGTAGTTCCATGTTCCACAGCATATAGTTGCTATGGAACGACAAGTTCCAGCATGCCGCAGCAGCACATGAGGTGAAATCTTCTTAACAGGGGCACAGACAGCAAAACAAATGTAAAAACCCTTCCCTGCACTATCCAAAACTAATTCATATTCGTATTTCAGTCCGGAATTACGCGCCGAAGTGAGCAAATTACGGCTGGAATACGTCCAAGTCATTACGGTAATCCACAGTTCTCATAGAGAACTATGGATTACGTCTCCTCTCCCTGCTCGGCGAATCCGCCGGGCGGGGAGATAATTGACATGTGAATTACCAGCGGCGTATACGCGCCGCTGGTAATGATTGTCTATGGGCCGGCTAGGTGCCGGCCCCCCGCTCCCGCACCCAGCCACACGCCGTTATTGCGGGGCGTAATTAGGCCCTTCATTTAAGCTGTTTGAACCTAGCCTTATAAATATACCTGTTCCGACTTTCATACAAATTCAACTTAAAGGGGTTGTCTCACTACAAGGGTTGCTTTTTATATTAAAGATTTTGCAAAAACAAGTCCCTTTGCAATATGTGTCTATTAACCGTGTCCTACCTATTCTTAGATATCCCCTCTTGTATCAGCTCCTGAGGTCACTATAGCTATAGACCTGTTTGATCTATCCCGACAGGCTGCCAGCACTGGTTGCTATAGCTACAGACCTGGCTTCTACTGCAGCCTAGTGGAAGCCAGTAAACGTGCCCCTGAATTCAAAGTGAAACCAGGACTGAGGTGAGATTAATCAATGTAGTGAGACAACCCCTTTAAGAACAAACCTACAGTCCCTATCCCGTTCGTAACTGGGGGACTGGCTGTATACATTTGGGGACGGTCGATGGATGGATAAATTTTCTGGTCTACACATGGTTGGTTTGTAGTCTGTTACCACGGAGTCATAGATCTGCATGGGAGCTGCAGCCATAAAACAATTTTCTTTAAAGGGGAGCTCCATAAGTAATGACTGCTGATCAGTCCATCAGAGATGATTAAAAATGAAAAAAAAAACCCCATGTAACTTGTAAACCTGCTTGCCCCAGCACCACGGTCGGTCTCCGTGATACCGGGCGATGTCGCCAATGTTCATTTTTGATGTGACCCTGCAGCCAATCACGGTCACGTGCAGTATAACGATGCGCACCTCTGTTCCCGCTCTGCACCGTGGCATTGGTTGCAGAAGAATTTCTAAACAATTGAAGGGTCCATGAGCACTGTTGAGCCATAATCCGGAAGTGGACAGAACACAATGTCGCCATAAACTGCCCACGACCAAGTGCTCCCCACAAGATTTCAGACAGAGGAGTGAAAAGTATTATTAGAAGAGTTGTCCAAGAACCATGGACCACCTGTGGATAGCTACAGAAAGACCTGAAATTAGCAGGTACAATTGTTTCAAAGAAAAAAATATGTAATGCACTCACCCTCCATGGTCTGTATGCACGCTCACCATGCAAGACTCTACAGAAAGCATGTTAAAGCACATTTAAGGTTTGCTTAATAACATTTAGACAAGTAGAATACAATCTGTTCAGATAAGACCAAAATTAATCTCTTTGGATGCAATAATACACACCATGTTTGGAGGTCAAAAGGCTCCGCATATCACCCCAAAAACACCAGCAGTGCAGTGTGGAGGTGGAAACATCATGGTGTGTGGCTGTTTTTCAGCATAGGGCACAGGCAAACTTCATATAAGAAAGGATGAATGGACAAATATAGCGAGATATTCTGGATAAGAATCTGCTGCCATGTACCAGGAGGGTGACGACGAAAGACATTTCAGCAAGACAATGATCCCAAAAACACGGCCAAGGAAACTCTCAACTGGTTTCAGAGAGAGGAAATCAAGGTGCTAGAATGGCCGAGCCGATCACCTGAGCTGAATCCAATAGAAAATCTATAGAAGGAACTAAAGCTCAAGAACATCTCCAGAATCCATCTTTTTCTCACTGTGGAAACAACTTAAACTCTCATTACTGCTCTAATTCTTTCTCGTCTTGTCTACTGTAACTCCCTGCTTATCGGGCTCCCTCTCTGTAAACTCTCTCCTCTTCAATCTGTCCTGAGTGCAGCAGCCAGGCTTGTCTTTCTCTCCAACCGCTATACTAATGCCTCTACCCTGTGTCAGTCACTGCACTGGTTGCCCATTCAGTACAGGATACAGTATAAACTCATCACTCTCCACAGTGCTGGTCCCCCCTACATCTCCTCTCTCGTCTCTTTCTACTACCTGACCCGCTTTTTCCGCTCTGCTGATGATATCAGACTACATTCCTCAATCATCCGAACCTCCCATGCCCGCCTACAAGATTTCACACGTGCGGCACCAATTCTCTGGAATATGCTACCGCGGGCGATCAGGCACATTCACAACCCTCACAGTTTTAAGAGGGCCCTGAAAATACATCTTCTCGGTCTAGCCCACCAAGATCCCTAACTGCCATCACACACATTTGTCACTCCCTACACTAGGGCGCTCACAGGCACTTATCTGTATATAGATGTACAGTCTGGGTGGCAGGTTCATCCATTTTTCATGTAAACCACCCCCTATTTATGTAACATGGCTGAACCATTATAAACCTAGCACTTCTCACCCTTCGTATCACCCATACACCCTAATAGATTGTAAGCTCTCACGAGCAGGGCCGTCACACCTTGTGTCTCATTTGTAAGTACTTTTAATGTGTAATGACTGTATGTTTACCCTTGAATTTGTAAAGTGCTGCGGAATATGTTGGCGCTATATAGATAAAGATTATTATTATTATTTCATAGAAGGAGCCCACAGAAGCTTCAGTATTTGAAGTGATTGTGTGAAAGACGGGGCCAAAATCCCACCTTAGCAATGCATGCGACTAGTTTCCCTATACCCGCAGCATCTTGTCATCACCAACAAAGGCTTTTGTACCAAGAATTGAATACATTTCAGTAACCGTGTTCAATACTTTTTCCCTGTGTCATTTCTCATTATTACACTTCATTTATAGACATCTATGGTTTGATTTCTCTTTGCCCGTGGGGATTGGATGGGTTCTGACCGACATCTGGTGAGAATTTCAGGTCAATAGCATCTTTAGAAATGGATTTACTTAGAAAATTAGATACCTGTTCAATACTTATTTCACCCGCTGTATATCTAATGCAGAAAGGTGTACAAGAGATCACGTCCTTAGAAGTTGAGTATCCTAGGGGGATTACAAGTACCAGTGTAAAACTTTAACAAACACTATGCCCCAAAAATCCCCTCCCCAAAAAAAATGTTTTTGTTTTGTTTACCTCAATGCGTTTTTACCAAAATGTATTAAGTAGATTAAGAAGGGATAACATTTTCAGCAGAATAACAAACTCTGTTCATACCTTAGTTGTAATAATAGCAATGTATATTTGCTATTGATGAACATGACCAAGTTTATTAATATGGCACCCCGGTGGTATTTTGGCAGAACAATGGCATGATTGTGTTTATTATCAGTGGTACTATATATATTAGCACGGTTCTGTGATGCATCTTGAATGGGGTCATATTGTTTGCCACAATCTATCTATTTATTGCTACTAAGTATCTCGTTTTGGCCTTATAATTTTGGCTGATTCTATTTGATACCAAATTTAGGCCGATTTCTTGGCCCTTATGAATCCCGGCATCTTGGGAGGAAACGCGTTGGTTTGTTTTCGTATTGGGCTTTAAATGTAATGGAGGTTTAAATAGGATATATACGAGGCCTTTGTTGTGATGATTGATTTGTATATCTGTTCATGCATGCTTATTGCATGTTCATTGAATAGTAAGGTCTTCCTATTGAGATATATATATATCTATATCTCACCTGGTCTCTTCCTGCAAAGGCTTTAAAGGCCTGGAACACCTGTAAAGCCTGGACTGGAGAGGTGAATGGCCTCCCACCCACGCTACGGCCATTCAGAAAAAGACAGCCTATTCAAGCTGCATAGCAGCTATACTAAAACACTAACCTCTAGGTAACCTATGGTTACTTAACTATAATGCTGTCTTTTCTCCCACCAAGGTCCGGTTCCTTGGTGGGCCCCACTATTGCAGTTCTCCTGCTGCCACTCAGACATTTGGAAAGGCCAGGATTTCCCACTGGATCGTCCTCCCTGACATTATTTGCAGCATAATACTAGGGACATACCTTCCATCCACTATCTTTCCTGCTGGTTGCTATATATATATATATATTTCAATAGGATATATATAAGGCTTTTGTTGTAATCATTGATTTATATACCTGGTTGTTATCTACAGTTATACATGTCTATTGAGTAGTAATAAGGTGTAGTAGGGTGTTTTTTTTGTTAGGATAGGTTCCAGTAGGGGTCGTCCTTATAGCGACGGGATCCCCTTTATTTGGGTAGGTAGTGATTTAGTATAGGGTAAGTGTAGGGTATCTTAGGTGTTTATTTAATATTTTAATAGCTATATATTAAAAGTTATATTTTAGGTTAGGTATTTTCCAGTGTTTGTGGGGTTTTTTCTTTAATGATGTTGGAAATGCTGGCATGATTTATTGTGAGGATTCTCAGTCCTTTATCTATCTTGGGGTGTTGTTGCTTCAATGTATATTTGACCATCAAAAGATAAGAAGGAATAATAACCAAGCTCACAATGTAGCCACTCGCATAAACCCTCGTGCCATTTTGATACTCAGGCAGTCCTTTGGGATCTTTGCTCATTAATTTTTTTTTTATTTTTTTTTTATACAACGTGTGATATGCAAAAAAACCCCCAAAAAAACAAATTGCAATTCCTTTCTCTGAATGTTTTATAAAAAACACATTGGGGGATAGGATGTAGATTAGCCCTATTGGATGAGGCTAGTCAACATTCTTAGGACACGGTGCAAAACAACTGACACAACCAAGGTTGTGGACTAGGACTTCTACCATATAATACACAAGTATTCTCCTGTGTTTGGGCAGATGTGAGGGAAACAAAGCCGTTTGCCTTCAGCTGAGTTTATGGAAGCAATGAAAGGTGGAGAACCCCTTAAAATTCTGAGATCTGTGTCCTATTCATACCCAGGAATACAAAGACCAAGCCAGACAGTGGGAGAGTCAGAGACTGTCTTATGAGAATAATATAAAGAAGCTGAAGGAGCAGAGGAAGAATCTACTAGAAAAATGTGACTACCTTCAGGTAAGCCCCATGAACTTTCACTTGTTCCCGTTTCTTTCATCATTCAGTCGTGACTATTTACCGTGTATTATCTTCTAACGTGTCACAAGAGGTATAGAATGTTGGCCACATACCCTTTCTAAAACTTATCACCACAAATATCTGTTTCTCGTTTAAAAAAAAAAATTCCATCACTTTTCTATGAAATCAAAAATGGCCCCTTTTTTATACTTTGAAGGGATTTTATGTTATAGCGAGCTCAAAAATGAAATTTGGTTTTATACGGCATGGGTTAAAAAAAACTTTGATTCATTTTTTAATCTAAAAATATATTCAATTACTATTCAATAGGCAAATCTGACAACAGCACAAAAATTTCCAAAGGTCATACTAAAAAAAAAAAAAAAAAAAAAAATAAACAAAAAAATGGAGTGCGTATGATAATTGTGTGCAATATAAAATTTAACTTTTACTTCACAATTTAAAATAGTATGCGGCTGAGCATTAAATACATAAATCAAAAAAACCACATAATGCCAATGACAAAATGGGCACAATAACTATAACTCTTGAGAGTCACTGGGGGGGCTCCACGCCAGTGTAAATTACCCGAGCACTGCCCCCCAAGGCGACCCCACACTGGATGGAGACTTACCCTATAGGGGTCCAAAACTTACCTTACGGGGAATCATGCAATGTCCCCAAAAGTTTCGACCCCCCACATCTCTTTTAGGGAACCAATGAAGTGATGTATTAATCAACACCCATAGCCCTCCGTGGTCTATATGAGCCATATATATGAGCCAACGCTCTATGACTGCATTAAAAGTAATCTCGACTCCTTGTTGATTATAACATCACTTTTATTGGTTTGAAGAGACTGTGGTGGGTCGAAACATTTGGACATTGCATGTTACCAGTAAGGGTAAGATTGGAGTCTATAGGGTAAGTCTCCCCCCAGTTGGGGTCGCCCCTTTTCGGGGGGGAGTGCTCTGGTAATTTTTCACCCGGGTGGACCCCCAGTGACTCGTCATAGAGTTATAGTTATAGTGCGCCATTTTGTATCATTGGAATTATGTCGTTTTTTGATTTATGTATTTATGCTCAGCACGCATAATATTTTAAAATTGTGAAGTAAAAGTAATATTATATAATGCACACAATTATCATACGCATCCATTTTTTTGTTTATTTGTTTATGTGCGATGGAGTAATTACCTGATGTTAAACAAATCATTAGGGATAGGTTTTCTTAAAGTGTCATACTCATAATTAAATAATGACGGTCAGGAGATGATCTCGTGTTTGCTGCGTCTATATGCTTCCAGATGATGTTCAGGATGTCAATGCTGAAAGGGGGTCATATGTAAAACAGAAGATCCTTTCCCTGTTGAACACCTCAAACTTTCACCTATCTGGATTCTACGGGGTCATCGCCCCAACAAGGGCGGCCCCACTCAGAATTCACTCACCCTGAAATATCCTACAATGCCGCTGTGACCAAAGAATGCCTAATTTGGGCTACTTGATATCTCCATAATACATCTCCACCTTATGTGTGGATGATAAATCAATTCAGATTCCCAAGAGGTTTAGAACGTTACCGCCACACCCTTTATAAAACGTATCGCCAAAAATATCTGTTTCTCGTTTCAAAATTTCCACCTCTTTTCTATGAAATTATAAATGATCCACATTTTTTATACTTGGGAGGGATTTTATGTTATAGTAAACTCAATCCAGGAACTGTTTTATCTATGGATTTTGTCTTGAACAAGGCCAAGTTAAAGATGTCCTGTCACCACTCTTTATATGTCAGTATAAAATTTGTTGTGTTACTCCGGGTAAAAACAATTCTGGAGTATAACTGTACTGTAATGTCCCTCTGTTATTCCTACTGGAAATGTATAAGTAAATTGTCAACTGGGAGTTGCCATGCCACTTGTGGGAAAGGATGTGTCCCTCCTCCCATAATGTCAACAGTGATTGGGACAGTGTCAAAGTGTGCAGAAAAACACACCCACGTTTATAAAATGCAAAATGGACTTTCCGAGAAAGGTACACCTGGTTTTCTATAAAATTAAAAATGTCTGACTTTTTTATACTTGAAGGGTTTATAACTATATAAAATCATCCAGCATGTTTACATATTTTGAAAAGCCCAATTAAAGATGTCCTGTCACACTATCTTTATATGTCAATAGAACTTACCTAACCTGTTTTAGGTCAGTTAGGAACCAAATTATTTATATTTGCCAAATGCCAGAATAATGAGAGAGAATATTTAAGGGATTTTTATTACTTTCTGCAAAATCAAAAGTTTCCATACACTAGGATTACTGTCTTTAAACAATTAGGGACAGCCCATATGATGAGGTCAGGCCTTTGGAAGCTTCTGATAGGTTCCTTGGCAACATCTGAGTTAGAGACACATCTGTGGAAACGTTTTAATTCACACCAGAAACCCACTGCTTCTGTGTGTAACATCATGGGAAAGTCTAAAGAAATCAGTCATGATATCAGGAAGAGAATTGTGGACTTCACAAGTCTGGATCATCCTTGGGTGCAATTTCCAGATACCTGAAGGAGACTCGCTCATCTGTACTAACAATTATACACCAGTACAAACAAGATAGGAATGTCCAGCCATCATACCGCTCAGGAAGGAGACAGTTCTGTGTCTCAGAGATGTACGTGCTTTGGTCCGTCATGTGCATATCAACCCAAGAGCAAAAGCAAAAAGACCTTGTGAAGATGCTGGCGGAAGCTGGTAAGATTGTGTCATTATCCACAGTGAAACAAGTTCTGACTGTATCAATGTGGGCTGAAAGACCAGTCTGCCAGGAAGAAGCCATTACTCCAAAAGAAACATATGAAAGCCAGATTCATGTTTGCAAAAACGCACACAGGATTAAAAACCTACATTTTTGGAGACATGTCCTATGGTCTGACTAAACTAAAATTTAATTGATTGGCCACAATGACTATTGTTACGTTTGGAGGAAAAAGGGAGAAGCTTGGAAGCCTAAAAGTATCATCCCAACTGTGACACGCTGGGTTGGCAGCATCATGTTGTGGAGTTGTTTTGCTGCAGGAGGGACTGATGCACTTCACAACATAGATGGCGTCATGGGGCAAGAAGATTATGTGGAAATACTGAAGCAACATCTCAAGACATCAGCCAGGAAATGAAAGCTTGGGTGAAAATGGGTTTTCCAAATTAACAATGACCCGAAGCCACTGCCAAACTGGTTACAAAGTGGCATAAGGAAAACCAAGTCAATGTTTTGGAGCGGCCATCACAAAGCCCTGATTAAATCCTAATGAAAATTAATGGGCAAAGCTGAAAAGGCAGGTGCAGCAAAGGCGACCTCCAAACATGGCTCAGTTACACCAGTTCTGTCAGGAGGAATGGGCCAAACTCCTACCAACTATTGTGAGAAGCTGGTGGAAGGAATCCAAAACGTTTCACCCAATCCAAACAGTTTAAGGGCAATGCTACCAAATACTAATGAAATGAAATGTAACCTTTTTGACTTTTGCAGAAAGTAATAAAAATCCCTTTAAAAAATTCTCTCTCTCATTATTCTGCATTTGGCAAATATAAATAATTTTGGTTCCAAATTGACCAAAAAACGGGGAAGGTTTATTCTGATTTCATGTCAGATAGGGGAGAAAAACATGAATATGTGTCTTTTT
This sequence comes from Phyllomedusa bahiana, assembly GCA_025379985.1. NCBI lineage: Eukaryota > Metazoa > Chordata > Amphibia > Anura > Hylidae > Phyllomedusa > Phyllomedusa bahiana. The sequence continues at coordinate 26,092 of JAODAL010003681.1, forward strand.
ATATAGTTATGGGAAAATTTGTATTTTTTTATATAGAAGCAAAAATCTTTTTAAAATCTGCATTTCGATTTTCCTTTTTCTGCTGCTTAGCAAAGCAATATTTTTTTGTGGAATTTTTCTTGAAATTGGTTTAACACCATCAATTACATGGTCCAGTCACATTATTATGACCATTTTCTACTTTTGATATTGGCAGCAAATAGCTCATGAAGGAAGTCAGGTGTGGTGAGCTGGCTTGGTGGGTAAGGCTCTCTGCTCACATATACTTTGTTGCTGTCACAGGTAAAAATTATGATTTATCAGAGTCCCATAAAGGCATGATTGTTGGCTTTCGGGGAAGGGTGGCACGGTTTGTGAATTTTTCTCTGCTGCTGTAGTGAAAGAGTATTGTGAGTGGACAAATGGCGCCATTGTAAATAAACGGCATGGAAACTGTGGTGCACCACGCGCCATTGATGATTTAAAAGTTAACCCCTTCTATGACCACCGCGCTACAGTGAAGCAGCTCACTGTCAGAAATGACCCAGGGGGCGACTAGATGTTTGACTATTACAACAGTTCAGTGAACCCTAATGTGTATGGGGCACCAGAGCAGACAGATGTCACTGTATCTCTTCTAGCTGAATCGGCAGAAAAGGTCGTAATTTTCACAGTTGTATTGGAATTGGACCTCCACTGATTTACAAAGTGTTGTCTGTCCTATGAGTCACATTTTCTATTTCATCAAACAAATGGGCATTGGCGTGTCAGGTGAAAAACATCAGAGAACAAACACCCTGAAACCATTGCTGGAAGAACAGAAGCTGATGATGGCAGTGTTATGGTCTAGGGAATCTTTGTGGCAGTACCTGTGGTGGAATGCACTCTCAACCAATTTGGGTATGAATCCATTCTAAAAAATCACGTACACCCATACATGCTGATTGTCTTCCCTGGGGCAGATGGGATCTTCCAGCAGGACAATGCAACATGTCACACATTGTCTGACATCGGTTGGAAGAGCAGGACCAAGACTTCCAAGTTCTACCCTGCCTCCTAATTTCCCAGACTTGACCCCCAATTAAACATGTGTGGGGGTCCCTGGTTGGCTATATGGACCCTCCAGCACCTTTGGGATGCAGTCAGCTCCATATGCCGGTGACAAGCTATCAGGACCTTATTGAGTCATTCACAGCCTGTTTTAGCTTCTTTCTGTGCAGTACACGGTGGTTACTCTGGATATTAGTTGGTGGTCATAATAATGTGACTTGGTTGTGTATATGGGTATGTCATAGATCAGGAGGCCTTTGGTATCGTGGCAGTGTGTATGCCCACAATCCCCAAAACAGAGGTGCCCACTCCCTACCCCTGGTGACTCACTAATCCTTTATGGCATATACCATCCACTTCCAGTTTTTGACTCCTGCCCTATCATGCATACCTTCCATTGTGTCCTGGCTGTATAGCATGTCCGGACCCCCCAGCACTAGTTGCACATTTTCCTTTGCCTCAATAAATTTACTGAAAATTCTCCCATTTCTGTAAGTGGTTAATTTCCAGAAGAGGCAGCTCCAATCCCCACGCTGGTCGAGAGCCCTGTAATCATCTCGTACACTATTGACCTCCTGGAATTAATGTGAAGTGCACACACTGTGTATTCTGCTTTATTGTAGATTAATTCACACAAATTCTGCGCTAATGCAGCACATCTCATTCCTGGCATGGATGGGAGTGCTGAGTCAGCTGGACACTTTCTAGTATATGTCTGACTGCGGACAAACCATTGTCTTATTACTTACTAATGGGTGAAGAGATTGCCCACAAGGGGCTGATCGGCTCTCTCCAGTATATTAATGTTACATTAGGTAATTGTATCATCCCTGCTTTATCTGTTTCCTGAAGTGTCAGCTTTACCAGCAGCGGAGATCAGTCACTTCATCAGTGCGGAGGCCGACAGGGGCGTTATCAGGGCAGTATCGACGGTGCTCCTATCGGGGGCCATGATCAAATTTAAAACAAAAGGGGGCCCACTGACATGGGGCCAGATAGGAACTGGTGTCGGATGGGGAACCCAGATGTTTCGGCTGTATGGAGCCCTAAAGGCAGATGAACCATGTTATATAGCGCATTACTGCAGGCACCTTCTGGGAATGACAGGCGCCTGCACATTGCCCCAGTAAAGGTTCAGGGCTTTGGCAGCTACAAAGACTTAGCACCTTATGTATGAAAACTGTCTAATAGTGAGACTGTCCCTTTTGCCCATAGCAACCAATCGGAGCTCATAGTAACCAATCAGAACTCCCTTAATTTTATAAGGGGTTGGGAAAATAAAAATGAATGCATTTGCAGGTTTAAAAATATGAAACCCCGTCCCACAGTAAGTACCACATCAATTAAGGGGGGCAGACTATCGTCCACATTTACAGGGGAAACAGGATGGCAGTACTATCTTTACCACATCATTTAAAGGGGGAAAGACGGGGGCAGTACTATCTGTACCTACATCATTTACAGAGAGAGACAGGGGGGGCAATACTTTTTGTCCTACATCATTTACGAGAGAGACGGAGGCAGTACTTCTTACCACATCATTTTCAGGAAGAGAAGGGTGGGAGACTTTTTGTACCTACATATTTACAGGGGGAGACGGGAGGCCCGAACTATCTTTACCTACAATTTACGGGGAGTGCGGGGGGCAGTATATCTTACCTACATCACTTAAGGGGAGACAGGGAGGCAGTCTACTGTACCTACATATTTACAGGAGAACAGGGGGGCAGTATACTTACCCACATCATTAGCAAGGGGAAAACGGTAGGGAGTACATTTTTTAAAATACATCATTACAGGGAGAAAGGAGGGGAGTATTCTGACCCACACTTTTCAGGAGGAAGGGGGGCAGTGCTTCGTACCCCCTTTACTTACAGGGAGAGAAGGGAGGCGTACTAATGTACCTACATCTTTTTCAGGGGGAAAACAGGGAGGCGTACAAACTGTACACATCATTACAGGGGGGACAAGGGGGGGGACTACGTATACATCATTTACAGGGGGAACAGGGGGGCAGTACTATCGGGACTACTCATTTACAGGGAGAACAGGGGGCAGTATATCTGTACCTACATCATTTACAGGGGAGAGACGGGAGGCATACATCTGTAGTACTCATATAAAGAGAAGACGGAGGCAGTACATTGTACCTAAAACATATTGGAGGCAGGGGAAACATACTGTTGTGCCTAATAATATACAGGGATAGAAAAGGGGGCATTATCTGTACCTACAGCATACACACGGAAATATAGGGAGGCAGTACTATCTGTAACCAACATTTACAACAGTATTTTCTGTGTCTGAGATTTTCAATGAGGTTTCTATTTTTTCTACCTGTTTTTAAAAAGGGGGGACAAGGGGGCAGTACTATCTGGCCCAATCATTTACAGGAGAACAGGGGGGCAGTACACTGTATCTACTTTTTTACAGGGGGGGGAAAAGGGAGGCAGATTTTTCTGTACATACATCATTTTCAGGGGGAGGGAAAAAGGGAGGCAGTATATCTGTATGACATCACTTACAGGGAGAGACAGGGGCAGTACTATCTGTACCACATCATTTACCCGGAGCTACTATCTTGCCCACTCATGTACGGGGGAAAAGTATATCTGTGCTGTCATTTCGGGGGGATACTGTGTACCTCCTTTTATAAAATGGGGGACGGAAAAAATTCAGACCTTTTTAAATTTTCACTCTGTTTCATTGCAGACATTTGGTAAGATCCAAAAAGTTCATTTTTTTGCTGATTAATGTACACTCTGCATCCCTCCCTCCCCCCATCTTGAAAGGAAAAAGAAAAGGAAGATATTTTTGCAAATTTATTAAAAAAGAAAAACTGAAATATCACACGGTCATAAGTATTCAGACCCTTTGCTCAGTATTGAGTAGAAGCACCTTTTAAGCTAGTACAACAATGAGTCTTCTTTGGGAAGAAGCAACAAGTTTTTCACCCCTGGATTTGAGGATCCTCTGCCCTTCGTCATTGCATATCCCCTCCAGTTCCCTCATGTTGGATGGTGAATATTGGTGGACGCCATTTTCAAGTATCTCACGAGATGCTCAATTCGGTTTAGGTCAGGGCTCTGGCTGGCCGTCCCGGAATGGGCACAGATTGTTCTGAAGCCACCGCTTTGTTATTTTAGCTGTGTGCTTAGGATAATTGTCTTGTTGGAAGATGAACCTTTGGCCCAGTCTGAGGTCCAGAGCGTCTGGAAGAGGTTTTCATCCAGGATATCTCTGTACTTAGCCGTATTTATCTTTCCTTCAATTGCAACCAGTCATCCTGTCCCTCCCCCCTTTAGCATGATGCTGCCCCCCACCAAAGGTCACTGTTGGGATTGTATTGGGCAGGTGATGAGCAGGGCCTGGTTTTCTCCATATAAACCGCTTAGAATTCACACCAAAAAGTTCAATCTTCATCTTATCAGACCAGAGAATCTTATTCCTCATAGTCTGGGATCCTTCATGTGGTTTTTTTTGCAAACTGTATGCGGTTTTTATATGACTTGCACTGAGGAGAGGCTTCCGTCGGCCGCACTCTGCCATAAAGCCCCGACTGGTGGAGGCTGCAGTGATAGTTGACTTTGTGGAACTTTCTCCCATCTCCCGACTGCATCTCTGGAGCTCAGCCACAGTGATCTTGGGGTTCTTCTTTACCTCTCTCACCAAGGCTCCTCGTTTGGCTGGACGGTCAGGTCGAAGAAGAGTTGTGGTCGTCCCAAACTTCTTCCACTTAAGGATTATGGAGGCCACTGTGCTCTTAGGAACCTTGAGTGCTGCAGAAATTAACCTTTGCCAAATAACCTTGGCCAGATCTGTGCCTCGCCACAACTCTGTCTCTGAGCTCCATGGACAGTTCCTTAGACCTCATGATTCTCGTGTGGTCTGACATGCACTGTGAGCTGTGAGGTCTTATGTAGACAGGTGTGTGCGTTTCCTAATCAAGTCCAATCAGTTTAATTAAACACAGCTGGACTCAAATGAAGGAGTAGAACCATCTCAAGGAGAATGGTCTCAGAAGGAAATGGAGAGCATGTGAGTTAAACATGAGTGTCACAGCAAAGGGTCTGAATTCTTATAACCATGTGAGCTTTCAGTTTTTTCTTGTTTAATAAATTTGCAAAAATATCTACATTTCTGTTTTCTTCTTTCAAGATGGGGGGGGTTTAGAATTTACATTAATGAGCAAAAAATTAACTTTTTGGATCTTATCAAATGGCTGCAATGAAACAGAGTGAAAAATTTAAGGCAGCCTGAATACTTTCCGTACCCACTGTATTTTGAGAGAAAGGGAGTGATAACCGTGTCTGCATCTTACACTCGTACAGATTGTGAGATTTTGCAGAAGAGGGGGATTGCAGTAAGGCCAGAGAATGTTTCAGCCACTCCATTTTAATTAAGGACTATTGACACCTTTCCATTTTTTTGTGATTCTTTTGCTCAAATATAAATTCGATTTCTTTTCTACTTGATTTTATGTTTGTTTTCCTTGGACAGCAGCCAGTATGAAATGAGATTTGTGTACCTGGAGGTAACCTTTCCCTCTTCCTGCAATGACTTAATGGAAACCTTCTCTGGTTCTCAGCTCCTCTACATTTACTCTTCCCACCCAGCAATTATTGCAGCCTAGTGAGCAGAGCCGAGCATCTTTTTGCAGGTGTCATTTGTCTAATTGGTGCTTGGGGTCTCATTATTTTTGCCTGCAATAAAGGATACAATGTGTAATTGTATTTTGATGTGCGTTCTGATTTCCTAGAAGCAGTCGCAGAGCTATCAGGAGCAGCTCTCGGGCAGGACACAGCTGCAGGACGAGGCAATTACCAATAACCAAAGTGAAATCAGAAGATTGAGGTGCCAGCTTGACGCTTCTCAGGAGACGATCGGGAGCGGCAGGGTCATCATTGAAAATCTCAAGACTACTGTAAAAGAAATCACATTAAGTAGGAACTTGCTGAAAGACGAGAACCAGAACATCTTACGGGAACTGAGGGATTGTCAGAAGCGATGCCAGGTAACGACATTGTAGAAGGCGGCACACACCCACCTACAATGGTCCTGTAAAGTCCTCGTCATTGGTACAAGCACGTTATCTCCCCATCAGAGCTCTCATTATAGGAGAAATGTCCACTTTGGTTTCCTGGCACTTTGAACAGCTTTAGTTCTGACGAGACAACCCAGTAATGGCCTCATGGAGGTGGTGCCCACACTTGACTTCCTATTGACAATGGCTTTTGGCTACCAAGTTATAGTAATGATGTGGAGAGGTAAACGGGGTGTGTACAAATGGGGCAAGTCCTAAGTGTATTTAGTATATTTTTATTTGGTCACTTGACGAGAAGTCTCTTGAATGTGATTTTAGGTCTGGGATCATGGTGCTAAGTGTTAAGTCCTTTGTACAAATCACCTCGAAAATGCTAACACTTGGTTTTCATACGCTTAAGATTTCCTTCTCATCCAACAGCCGTTTCTCCCAACCCTTCCATCCACATGCATGCTCAGTTTGGCAGAGCGTGTATATGTTCTCAATCGAGCGAGGAGCATAGACATCTCTGGGAGCGGCTTATCTCTCCTGAGAACAAAGGATCGGTCATGCTGAAGTCTAACATGACCGTTGCTTCTTTACTCTGACATCTGCATTTGGTGGAGGGTCGGAGCTCGTCTATACACATTAGATACTCGGCTCTCCTACCCAGATTGTCATATTTGGCCATCCTAGATCTAATGTGTCTGCACCTTAGTTGTCAGCTAAGCATTCGTGACACCTATTTCTCTAGGCTTGGGGTCCCCAACTCCAGTCCTCAAGACCCACCAACAGGTCATGTTTTCTGGCTTTCTTAGCATTGCACAGGTGATATAATTATTGTCAGTGCATTCTGTGGGTTATCCTGAAAACATGACCTGTTGGTGGGGCGTGAGGACTGGAGTTGGGGAACACTGCTCTAGGCAATATCTACCCACTCCCCCACATACATTACATGTGTTCTTAATGGAAAAAGGCAGATAAGCCGCAACCGGACACTTCTTGAGTGCTTATATCCCTTGCTATCCAACATGCCTGATTTTTCTTTCTTCTGTTGCCCGCCATTGGAGAAAAGTGGAGACAACCCTGTACAGAGTTCCCATTGAAATCAGTGGATTCAGCTGACTGGTGGCAGTGCTGTGTATGAGAAGATCTTCTCTGTCTAATAACCTCAATATTCTTCTCCAATCTTATGTAAAGATATATCTGCATATACCAGTACATTATAAGTAGAATATGAAGATGGAAAGTAAAAATTACAGTTTTTCACTGAGAAAATAATGGTACGACAATTCCAGTAAATGCTTTTTGTTAAATAAAGCAGCAAATAACATAGACCTATCTGGTTTCCCTTCAAAAATACAGTGAAAGCCTAGTTTATGGTGATCTATCCCTTGAAGGGGTTGTCTCACTACAAAGATTAGCTTTCAACTTGTAGGGAAGGGTAAGTGAAGACTTTATTATTAAAGCAATATATTGCTTTGTTTATTTTGCTTTCTTGAGGAAATAAGAGAAATTGTATCTGCTCTGAGTGCACATGGGTTTCTCTGATTACCGACCTACTCTTTCTTTCTCACTCTGCTCCGTGTCTTATCTGAATGCAGGGAGTGACGTCATCACAGGTCAGCACTTAGGACACCGGCAGTTTAGAACGAGGGGGTTTTTAAAAAAAAGAATAGAATAATTTTTTTTTGTGTAGAGCTTTGAACGCTCTCACCATAGCTAAATCTCCGCGCTAACCACAGCAATTAGAAGATCTTAATTGGGCTATATACCAACACCGCAAAAGAACCACCCACATCCTGACCAGAAGAGAAAAGGGGGGTCTCAAACATAAAGGAGACACTCCTTTTAATAATATTTATGTTGGTATCCAACATGCCTGTTTTTTCTTGCCTCTGAAAAAATCGGAAAAAAAGCTTAGACAACCCTATACACTGCAGCCATCAAAATCAGTGGGTTTGGCTGACAATCATCTAATGAGTAAGACTGGTATTTTACTTGTTTTATACAGTCTCGCTCCTATGGAGAGATAAAAGGTGAGAAGACAGTTTGGAACCAGGTAATAAAAAGAAAGCGTGCAGACTGGGTGAAAGGGGGTCAAGGGCATAAAGAGATAGCACACAAGCAAAATCCACCTTGGGAGGAATGATAACCATAGATCTCTCCTGGAATTAAATATATGGCCCAATACTGTGTTTCAGATATGCCCAATGTATGTTTGATTGCCTGTCTAGATGGTATTGACCCTGTTTTCGCCCTATGTCAGAACAATTCTAGATGTATTTATCAATGTAAAGCCTATATCGTCCTTAGGCCAGATTTCTCATTCTCCTGCAGTTGCGTAGTAATAGCCTAAAACCAGCTAAAGCATTTCTAGTTTTCTTTTAAATAAAGCACATCATTGATCAGTTGTCTTGAATGTAATGGTTTAACAACTTCACAAATTAGATAGAAAATCAATTTTCTCTTTATCGCTTGACACCCAGAGGATGGAGAACAAACTCTCCGAAGCTACGATTGAACTGCAGGCCCGTGAAAACCTCTCGAGGGCTGCCGAGCTCAATCCGAGGCAACTACAGAAAATGGTTTTGCCTAATTGTCAAGAAAATAAGCTCAGGTAAGATGACTCTGAACAGGACCACCATCGAAAACTTTTGGGCGCCTCTCAAAGTGAGTTCATCGTATTGTGTGTCCTTCCCCTCACACCAGTTACAGAACAGGTAAGGGCATGTTCACACGGCTTATTTGGACGATGTTTTGGACAGGGTTTTTGGAGTGTTTCCTCGCCCAAAACCTCGTCCAAAACGCTTCCAAAACACCCCCAGTTCATTTCATTGATTCGTAAAACCTCGTCGTTCACACACGACGAGGTTTTTACACGCTTCTTTGGAAGCAATGAAAAAGAAGTGTCATGTCAATTCTTGAAGCGTGTTTTAGACGCGGCTTTGGTCGCGGTTTTTGTCCTGGCTATTAATTTGTATGGGTGAAAACCTCGTCGAAAACCTCATCCAAAACCTTGCCGAGAAACGCCTCTAAAACCTCTTCTGAAGAAGCGTGTTTCAGGTGACGTTTTGGGAGAGGAAACGCTCAGAAAACCTCGTCCAAAACCGCGTCCAAATAAGCCGTGTGAACATGGCCTTAGAGTGGATGCAGAGAGCAACCCAATCAAAACTACAGTAGTTACAATGTTGTATAGTGACCCAAAAAAACATGAGGAAAACAAGTGTGTGCTTCTCTCCCACCCGACTTTAAAGGGGTGTAGATGTGCTGTTAGGCTATGTTCACACGGCTTATTTGCAGGACATAATTACACCCCACAATTACGCCGTGTGGCTGGGGGGTGGGGCGCGAGCGGGGGGCCGGCCCAGAGACTTTCATTACCAGCGGCGCGTATACACCGCTGGTAATTCACATGTCCCTTATCTCCCCCCGCGGCGGATTCGCCGAGCAGGGAGAGGAGACGTAATCCATAGTTCTCTATGAGACCTGTGGATTACCATAATGACTGGGACGTATTCCAGCCGTAATTTGCGCACTCCGGCGCGAAATTATGGACTGAAATACGTCCCATTTTAAGCCGTGTGAACATAGCCTTAAAGTGTGATATGGGCAGGTCTTACCTCTGGAACCCACATCTATCTCAAGAACAGCTCTCTAATAGTCTCCACTCAAAATGGAGAGCTGGTTGCACTTGCAAACAACTCTCCATTCTGTTCTATGGGAGGAGTACAGCTGAACACACTGCTCTCTTGTACAGGGAACTCACAAGGAACAGAATGGAGAGTCATATGCAAGCTAGACCGGCTCTTCATTCTGAGCCTGAACTTTTAGCGGTCTGTGTCCTCGGTAGGTGCGGTTCCCATTATACCTATTACACTTTAATGGAATATGCTGTCGATATGCCGTCAAAATCTTAGGTGGGAACCATTAAAGGGGTTGTCTCACTACATTGATTCATCTTACCTCAGTCCTGTTTTCTTGGTTTCATTTTGGATTCAGGGGCGTGTTTACTGGCTTCTACTAGGCTGCAGTAGAAGCCAGGTCTGTACCTATAGCAACCAGTGTTGGCAGCCTATCAGGAGAGATTGAACAGGTCTGTAGCTATAGGCCTGAGGAGTTTTCACCAAAAGAGGAATATCTAGTAATAGGTAGGAACATTTAATGGACACAATTACAAATGACTTTTTTTGCAAGATCTTTAACATAAAAAGCATTCACTGTAGTGAGACAACCCCTTTAACTGGGACTGATCAGCTTCACTTTGATGGGTTGTGCGATTTGCTAGGCACCATTTTGTCTAGCGTGTTGTCATCGGACTGCAGTGCATGGATATTATGAAAGGGGGCACCCTAAAATGCTATGAGAACAAAATTTCCTTAGAAGCCCCACTTGGGGGCCCCAAAAGTGTTCAAAACGTCATTGAAATAAGTATTTTTTTTGTCATTGTGCCCCACACCTGTATTGGCATAGCAATGATTCCAGCAGATAGTGCCACTCTTCTGTTGATTTTAAAAATTATTTTACAAAACAAGATTTTACCTGTGTCACCAAAAAACCCAATCACCCCATACTTAATCACAGGGGGTTTTTGGCTTTTCCAGATTTTTATGATGCGCCCTTCAGGACTTTGGTGCAACATAAAAAGGGGATGGATGATGGCGGGCTACATGGTGCAGAATGCTGTGCTTTGTTTTACATTATTTCTGCCCTTTTTTGATGGGGGTTTTCTAACAAACCCTCTACACGGGTGATGGGGGCCTAACGGGGTTATTATAATAAAAGTGGGGGTTTTTCCCAGATTTTTTTTAGCTCTTGACTCCCAATTTAAAAAACCCCCTTTATACCTGTCTCTCCATAAATAAGACCTGCCATGAAAGAAAAGCCGTAGCTTGATTCTTCACTGTTTTTGGAGTAGGCAAAAATTAACTCCCAAAAATAACCTGTTTTGGAATTCCTGATGTTTCAGGGGTTTTGGGAATTTAAGGGTTTTCCTATTTTTTGTTTTTAAAATTTATTTTTGAAATCAGTTAATGTCCTGTTATTTTACAAAAATTGGATAGTTCCCAATTTGGAATTTTTTTTTTAAAAAATTTTAATTTTTTTTACGATAGTTTTAATTTTTTTTTTTAAATAAAAAGTTTGGGGGTTTTTTTATCCAAAAAAGGGCCCGTTTACACACAAAAACCCGTCGACTTAGGTTTATTTTTTTGTAAGTCCTTGTGTATTCAAACAAACCTATTTAATTCTGTTTACTGAAACACATGAAGGTTTACCTTTTATTGTCTTATTTCGATTTTGATGCTTTTTACTTATTCCCTTTAAGAGGTGGTTTGTATGTGGTACTTTATTAACTCTGAGTTGCCACTCCAAGGGGGGAAGGGCAGCATACAAACAACCCCTTTGATTTTTTAAGCTGAACGCATTGGTCTGTCCCCATTTTTTTTATTTGGATAAAATATTATTCTCTAAAAATCACCATGAAAACCCGAAACCCTTCCTTCCTAAAGGGGGAAAGTCTATACACAGTGATGCTTGCCCTAAAGTTCTCGAATTCGCGCATCTTTTTACGGGTTTTCAGGGCTGAAGTTACGGGTTAGAATACAATACTCGACAGGGGAAAGGTTAAAACTTTTTTATTTACTTTTTTTCCCCTTTTAAAATGTAATTTTTATTCCCTATTTTCTGGGTCATTTTAGTTATTTTTCAACTTTATTTATTTTGGATATTTTAAAAAATAAACTGTTCATTAAATTGAGGCCTTTTTCAAAGCTGTAAAACCCAACCCCATAAAACTTTGGGAAAACAACTGCCTGCGTATGATTTTCTAGGACCCAGGGCTGTACTTTGGACCCTGCGGCAGCCTATCAGGGGAGATCAAACAGGCGTAGCTTACAACCCTGGAAAGGTTTTGTTTTTTGGGAATTAAAAAATTTAATTTTTTATTTTGTGAATAATTTTTTTTTTTTTAAATTTTTTTAATGGGTGGGGGAAATTGTTTTTTTTGGGTTTACTTTTGGTGTTTCACACAAATCTGATTTGGTTTATTTTTTTTAGTTTTGGACAAACGAGCAAAGAGATGATGCATGCCCAGAATTACCTGCGTTTTCAAAAAGACGCATTTTAATTATTTCCACTTTACCTTAAAGGGAATGTATCATCAAAAAAATTCTTAAGTCCTGTAGTTTTAATTTTGGCCACTACTCCAATAAAATTGGGCACTTTCCCGTTTTTGTAGGACAGACTTTAGTAGTCTGCTTATTCCAGTAGAAACAGGTTTCACGAAGGGGACACCAATGTGTATTGGGGAAACAGGATCCACCATTTTACAATAGGAGTCACAGTTCGCCCTTTTCCCCCGAAAAATCTCTATAGAAGTCAAAGGGGGCTGATTAGTCCACAGGCCCCATGTGCATGAAGCTGCTTAAAGCCTTTTCTAAAGCGTTTAAAAACAGTGACCAGATGCGTCCCACAATCCCATTTAAGGGAACAGAAATCTAAGTCAGAAAAATTAAAAAAGGCGAGAAAATATGAATATGGATCAGTCTTGTTTTAATAAGTGAAAAAAAAATATTAGCGACGGATTCCCTTTAAGAGAGGCCTTGTAAGGTTATGTTCACATATCTTTTCGGCGCTGAAAGTGTCAGCACTGAAAAAAGTGTTATCTTGCAGAATTTCAATGAGGAAACAACGCAGACTTCTCAAGGCAGATTTCTGACTTCTATACTGGAAGCACACAGACTTTTTTTAAATTTTAATCAATGGAAGCCATCTACTTAGTTTTCATTTTTTGACGTATTTTTGGGTGGATTAAGAATAAACTGCCCCAAAATAAACATCAAAAACTCGTGTGAACATTCCCCCGATTTCCTGTTGGAACGAAAACTGTCCCTTCCTGGGGCCTTTACGGGAGCCCCGGGGGAGGGTTTTTTGGGGTTTTCGGTTTTTCAGACCCCCTAAAAAACCCCGGCCGAAAAGAGCACAAAGGGCTCTTGAAAAAACCCCGGCAGCAGTCCCCACGCAGGGTTTTTGCCGGGGTTTTGCCCCCCGCGTCCCGGGCCCAAACATTGTGCAGACAATCTTTCCCCCGGTTTTTTGGGCGGGAATGTGCAAGCCCTGTGAAGGGGGGAGGGTTTTCTCAGCTCCTCGCGGAGAAAAGCCCTTCCCACCAAACCCCCCCCCCCCCCCGCCAAAAAACAGGAAAATACCGGCGGCAAAAAGACGGTTTGTCCCGTTTCCGTGAGAAGTGCCCCCTTTTGATTTAGAGAGTTACTGTAAAAACTAGATTACTTGGGACTTATTTTTGCAAACCATGTTCCTAAAGGGGGGCTTAAATCCCCAAAATGGGAAAGCCGGGGAAGTGCCATGGCATTTTCTGTATCTGCCTGCCCATTCCGAGTAGTTTTCCTTTTAAAGGAATTAGACCGTTTGGGGGGAGTATTTTTAGCTATTGTTTCCCTCTTTCTTCCTTGCCAGTTCTTAGTTTAAAACAAAACACTAAGGGGGTGTTCACCGGCATTTGGGGCGTTTTTGGTTTTCCCAAAAAAAGCTCCCCAAAAAGCGTGTAAATCGCATCCAACACACAGCTGCGTGTTTGGCTGCAGCAGGATCGCACCCTATAGTTTTAAATAGGGCGTCTACTGTGTCTTTTGGATCAAGAATTGAAATGACAATTATTTGAACGGATCAAAAAACGCATGTAATCACGCTTTGGTGATCATGTCTGAAAACCCTGATGCGGGTTTTTGTTTAAAGCAATGGAAATCACACTGATTTTTTAGATGATGGTTTGGGTCTGTTTAGGGCCTGAAACACGGATCCAAACACACATCTAAAAATGTATCCAAAATCGGATCCAGGCTGCAGTGCTGACTATGAGAAGATTTTATAAATGAATAAATGATATGCAGGCTCACCTCATGTAGTGCGCTTAATTTCCATACGATCTGCGTCTCTGCTCCAACGCTCATGCCATCTCAGATCCCCCGCGGCTAAGCGGTAACATAAGAACCATAGAACACAGGTAGCAGTGTCGTTCCCAACAGCGGCACCAACGGCATCCGGATGGATGTGAGTATAAGATAAGCGTTATTTACACGAACAGTGCTACAGCAGTACACACAGGTTAAAAGACGTCTAGCCGGCGCGTTTCGAGCTCTCCGGCTCTTGATCACGGCCTCAAGACTAAAATCTTAACAATGGTTTAAAAACATAGATGAACCAATAAGCACTTACAATGTGAATTACATCATATCCTGTGGGGGTGGTGCGTGTCTTAAAGGGCTCGGTACCTCAATCATTCAATATATGTAAAATAAATCTGTTTTATAATTGAGTCCATGTGGGGCCCGAGTTCCCAACTTTAGAATCCAGTTTGCTTCTCTATATCGCACCTTACCTCCCAATCTCCACCTCTATAGGGTTTTAATACTTGTTCTATGGCATAAAACTCAAAACTAGAGCAATCGCTATTGTGGATTTCAACAAAATGTTTTGCCACTCCTGATGTGTTTGTATGTTTATTTCTTATGCCATAGAGATGTTCTGCAATTCTGGTTTTTAACTTTCTGGTAGTACATCCTATATATTTTTTATTGCAGACCATGCATTCTACTGTATATATTACGTGATGACTATCGCAATTTAGAAGTTTCAAAATTGAATATTCTTTTGTTCGGTTTGCATTGCTAAATCTAGATTTTTTTTGTGCATATTTACAAACATTGCATCGATTACCTGAACATCGATAAAATCCCTTGGTTGTCAACCAGGTGGCTTGAGACTCCTCATTGTGGAGAGCGCTAGGGGAAATCATGTCACCTAGCGACGTTCCACGTTTGGGTACTACTTTTACTCCCCTGTCTACAATTTTTGACAGCACAGGGTCTTGTCTTAAAATATTAAGATTTTTGTAGAATAAGGTTTTAATTTCCCTAAAATTGTTACTGTAATTCGTGGAAAATACCAAGTGTTTGTCAATGTTGTTAATTTTATGTGTTTTGTGGTTAGATTCTTCCAAAAGTTGTTGCTGTGTTTTTGTTTTAATTTTATTTTTGGCTGCCACTAGATTTTTTGGGGTATAGCCTCTTTGTTGTAGCCTATAGTCTACTTTTTTAATTTCCTTAATATAGTCTTTCTCTTTAGTGCATGAGCGTTTTACCCTAACATACTACCCATATGGTATAGCCGCTATTGTATGTGTGGAGTGGCAACTATCCGCCCTTAAGATGGAATTTCCTGAGTTGGGCTTCCTATATACTGTGCTGGTAATGCGGCCCAATGTGATGTCACCCTTCAGTAAAATATCCAGAAAAGGTATCTGAGTTTTATTCCAAGTGCCAGTGAATCTTAAATTGCATTGGTTATGATTGATGTAGGAGAAAAAATCTTGTATGGACGCTACATCGTGACCCCAGATAATCAAGAGATCATCGATGTAGCGCCCATACCACATCATATAGTCACGAAATGGATTGCTACAACTGTATATATAATGGTGTTCCCACCATGCCATAAGTAGGTTCGCCAGCGAGGGAGATGATGTAGCTCCCATGGGGGCTCCTAACAGCTGTAGGTAATATGCATTTTCAAACTTGAAATAATTATGTTTCAATAAGTATTCAATTGTGAGTATAATGAATTCCTGCAAGCTGGGTTCATAGGTACTGAAATGGTGAAGATAAAACAACACTGCCACTTGAGTAAGATTGTGGGACAGACTAGAATAAAGACTAGTGACGTCACAACTGACCCATGTGTACTTGTCCTCCCAATGTTTGTCGGACATGACCTGTAATACAGCCTTGGTGACAATTCTCAATGATGCCACCACGTACCGTAAATTGAGGGATGATCCAACGATACCCTTTCAGAGGGAATTGGAAAAAGTACTAACAGAGGGGCAGTCATTGGGTGTCATCTCTGAAAGGACAGCAAAATATCTATTGGGCAAAAATCCGATCGTGCCTGTCTTTTATGGTGCACCGAAAGTACACTAAAATGAATTTCCCCCTACATTAAGACCCATTATTTCAAGCAACAATTCCCTGAATGAACGACTAAACAAATGGCTAGATAAACACCTACAGCCACTGGTCCAAAAAATCCCAAGCTATATTAAAGACACCAAGGCTGTATTACAGGTCATGTCCGACAAACATTGTCCGACAAGTACACATGGGTCAGTTGTGACGTCACTAGGTAATCGATGCAATGTTTGTAAATATGCAAAAAAAATCTAAATTTAGTAATGCAAACCGAACAAAAGAATATTCAGTTTTGAAACTTCTAAATTGCGATAGTCATCACGTAATATATACAGCAGAATGCACGGTCTGCAATAAAAAAAATATATAGGATGTACTACCAGAAAGTTAAAAACCAGAATTGCAGAACATCTCTATGGCATAAGAAATAAACATACAAACACATCAGGAGTGGCAAAACATTTTATTGAAATCCACAATAGAGATTGCTCTAGTTTTGAGTTTTATGCCATAGAACAAGTATTAAAACCCTATAGAGGTGGAGATTGGGAGGGTAAGGTGCGATATAGAGAAGTAAACTGGATTCTAAAGTTGGGAACTCGGGCCCCACATGGACTCAATTATAAAACAGATTTATTTTACATATATTGAATGATTGAGGTACCGAGCCCTTTAAGACACGCACCACCCCCACAGGATATGATGTAATTCACATTGTAAGTGCTTATTGGTTCATGTATGTTTTTAAACCATTGTTAAGATTTTAGTCTTGAGGCCGTGATCAAGAGCCGGAGAGCTCGAAACGTGTCGGCTAGACGTCTTTTAACCTGTGTGTACTGCTGTAGCACTGTTCGTGTAAATAACGCTTATCTTATACTCACATCCATCCGGATACGGAAGCAGTTTGTGCCGCTGTTGGGAACGACGCTGCTACCTGTGTTGTATGGTTCTTATGAGAAGATTTTCTCTGCCTTTAAAACCTTCGTATTCTTCTTCACAGGTATAATGTAGTGTAATATAGAGATTTGTCTGTATATGATAGTACATTAGAATATGAAAGAGCTGAGGTAGGTAAATATGAAAAGGTAAAGTAAAAATAATGGTGCTGAAACAACTACAGTAAACATAAGTCACCGACGTCATTTGTCGGTGGAGCAATAATGAGCTGACGTCCGTGCCCTGTGCTGGATAAAGCAGGGGCTCAGGTGTCTGATAACAGCCAGGACCCTGCTCTAATGCCGAAGAGTTGACAGACCTCAAATCCAAGCTGTTTAATCCCTAAGGCCATGTCCCCACGGCACCGGTTTGCGGACGGTTTTTCAGACGGTTTGCGGTTTTGAAGACCGCCCGAAAAACCGGCCACAACCTAACACACAGGGCTTCTATGGAAAACCCGTGCAGCAGTCCACACTGCACGGGTTTTCCGCCCGGCAGTTGTTTAAACCGCCGGCGGCCCGAAAAAACCTTGAACCAGTTCATTCTTCCGACCGGTTTTCAGACGGAATATGAACAAGTCAATGTGAAGGGGGGGAGGGCTAATCATGGAGAGAAGCTGCATCCAGCCAGACCCCCACCCCCCTCCCCCCCCACACGTGGCCGTCACACAAACCAGACAAATACCGGTCGGATAAACCGGTCTTACCTCATTGGCACCCACTGTAATGTGTTCCCAGGACGCCAATGCTCCCTGGGAACTTAATGAAGACTTTCAGGTCTGTCTCCTGTGCATGCTTTTTTTTCGCCCTGTCCGAGGTAGGGTCCAGTAGGATACTTGACAGTGTTACATTGACAGATACAATGCAGTGCACTGCATAAGTAATGCGGTGAATTCTACCAGCACTCAAATGATTGCATGTTTAAGTCCCCTAGTAGGACAACAAAATTAAGGGTTTGTTCACACGGCGTTTTTGGATACGATTTCAGGTCCGGGTTGATGGACCCAAACACGCATCTAAAAGCGTTATGTTCACACGGACCCAAAACGCCGTGTGTACATAACCTAATAATGAAAAAAGTTTCTGAAAGACATAAATAGAAAGAAAATCCCAAGTAAGATAAAGAAAAATTCCCATTTCTTCCTAAAAAATCCAGATCTAAGGAAAATAAAAAGAATAAACAAAGCCTATACATAATCAGTATCGCTGCAGCAGCAACGACTCAAACTGCAAAATGATCGCAATATTTGTCTCACATGCTGAACAGCAGAAAAAAGGCAAAAAAATTTTTATTTTGGCATAGTTTTTTTTAAGTTTCCTCCCAAAAAAACATAACAGAAAGTGATCAAAAAGTCTTATGTGCACAAAAATGGTGCCAATGAGAACTAAAAGTTATGCCCAAAAAGCAAGCCCTCACATACAGATCTGTTAACAGAAAAATAAAAATGTTATAGGCCTTGGAATACAGAGACACACAAACAGCAATGTTTATTTAAAAAGTGCTTTTGTTGTGCAAAATTTAAAAAAAATGAAAAAAACTGTATAATTATGGTATTGCCATAATCGTACTGACCCACAGAATAAAGTTATCACTGTAAGTTTACCAAATGGTGAACGGTGTTACTTTAAAATACAAAAACTGTGGAAGAATGACTGCTTTTTTTTTTCTCTAGTCCTCCCTGAAAAAATTAATAAAAGTTAATCGAGAAGTTATTTGTACCCCAAAATGGTGCCAATAAAAAATAAAACTCGTCTCGTCAAAAAACAAGTCTTCATATAGCTATCTATTTTGTCAGAAAAATCAAAAAAATTGTGATGCTTGTAATGTGATGATGAGCAGGACGAAAAAAATCGCTTTGTCATTAACCCTTTAACAACCGCCTGCTGACTGTTGACAGTGCCAAAAGACATCACTGCAGTTCGGGGTTTGCGGCGCCTGACGCCGCAGCTGTGCTGAGAATAGGGTTGTACTTCACAACCCTGTTCCCAGCACAGCCTCTGCAAGCATCGGGGAGTAGAGGAAACCTCCGCTTCCAGGTGCTTAACCCTTTGATTGCTGCTGTTCGTGACCACAGCATAGTCAAAGGGCTTTCCCCTGCTCTGTCGGCTGATCGGGACTCTCTGTGACCTGACAGAGCCCAGGGAACGGCTGTACAGTCAGTCCTGGGGACCTATAGTAGCCCCAGGGTAGTCCGTGTAAAAAGCCAGCGAACAGGGGCAGACTGTGTGCTCCCCTGACTGCTGCCTGTGTCAGACTGACGCAGATTATAATGTATTAGCATATATGAGTATGCTAATACACTGCCAAGTGTAAAAAAAGAACAAAAAAAAAGTATCACAGTTAACCATTCATGGGATTTAAAAAAAAAGTTAAAAAAAGAGTGTAGAACAATTAAATAAAAATAAATATTTAATAAAAAATAATTGTGCATACATTACACACAAAAAAACCTACACATATTAGGTATCCACACCACCGTAGTAACCTGTAGAATTAATCTAACAAGTGTGACATGAATGGGATAAAAAAAAATAAAAATTTGAAAAAGTTTAAAAAAAAAAAAATGGAAAAAATTCTGCAATAGTTTATAAGTGAATTTAAACTATTCCCCCCAAATATACAATTTGTCCCGAATAAAACGAGGCCTCATCCAACTGCGTCATTGAAAAATTAAAAAAGTTACGACTGCTGAAACGCGAGGAGGCAAAAACTAAAAAACTGTTTTGCTCATTAACTACTTTTCAGGCGTTCGGCTTACAGGGGTTACAATAAATACCATAAAACAGCAAATAACCGAGACCTATCAGGTATCCCCATAAACAGTGCAGTGATAACATGGTTTATCTATAAACGGGGTGATATATACGGTAAATAGGAATGCCACTATAGCTTTTTTTCTGTACTTTATCAATCAGAAAAGTGGATGTAAATGGAAAGCTTACTTGTATTTATGACAGAATGTAGCCTAAGGCTCAGTTCACATAGGCGTCGAAGATTTCGTTTGGAACCTCCGTCGCATGTTCTGTCGGCAATGACAGAACAAATAGCGCAGCGATCTGCAGCTGGGGCTCTGCTTCTATGGGCATGTTCACACTTGGGTTATTTTTACAAAAAATCATATACACAATATAAGGAAAAAAGGGAACAAAACATCTGGCATTATTGGTGCACAGTAAAATGAGTGGCTAAAAACTTGATAAGTGACAAACTAGGCCTTTTTTTTTTTTTTTTTTTTTACCTAAGAGCCCATGGAAACCGGCCATATTAAAGTCCCAGGATATCAGAATCTGGGAAATCATTTGAATAAATAAGGCCTGGCTTACTAAGCCACACCCCTTTTAATGAGACCACACCTCTTTTGTCGGACTAGGAAAAGTGTCCAAAACAATAGATACTAATTGTGGTGTATAGGATGTGTAATGATATTTTTGGAGCATATTGATAAATGTGCCCCTGTGTTTCCAGCACCTAAACACAAACACTAGGCTGTCAAGTCTCTAACTGAACATCCTGGTCCCTCACTCTCCATGGTCTGAGCCTGCTGCCCAGTACTACAAACTGCAATGTCTATACCAGTAATCCTCTGATTCTGGTCAGCATTACCTGTTCTACCCAATATGGAAGCCTTGTCTCAAGAGCTCTTTTCGACATTGGACATATCCATATCCATCCCACTAATGGACGTATGGGTACATCCAGAAGATCGTGTGGGTTCAAAGGCAGATCCTGTACATTCAATACATGGAACCAGCTGTATACTACAGCTGACCCCATGCTCTGTCACCTATGGCCAGAGCTCACTCCGGTTGCGGCTGATTAAGACGATAGATGTCGCAGTCCATTGCAACCGCAGCAGCTAAGGAGAAGACGGAGGAAGGGAGCCTCCTCTGTTTGCATTGCCTTTTCCTCCTCTCCTTCGCAATGCGATTGCAGGGTGCCGGTGCCTTCCCTAGCAACCCAGAAGCCTAACAAAGGGTTGCCTGTGATGTCACTATGCCGGGCATAGTGATTGACAGTTATCAATACATGGCAGTACAGCCATATACTGCTATGTATTGTAACAGCGCTTTACAGATCACTGATTCAAGTCTCCTATGGAGAAAAGTAAAACACAAAAAAGGAAATAAAACAGGTACTGACAGAAGTTGCAAGGATACACCGCCTAGAGGAATTATTAGCACATACCCCAGATGGTGCGGGTAGATTTCATAGCACACGGTCATCCTGGTCACTTTATGGGAATTCTTCTGAGTTTAGGGAGCTGTAGGTCTACCTTGTAATAAAACCCCCTAGCTCCTCTCGCTTTTTATTTATCTATTAGTGGCGCGTCCTGGGAACCAGCGTGGAGAGCTGGTGGGCAGTGGTAGAGGCCTGCCGAATAGGATTCATTTCTCTGTTCTTTGGCACCGATTCCTTTCCCCTTCTTTCCAGTTGTTTTCCCCCATCTATGTTATTGCTCCCTTTTTTCTGGTCAATTTCTGGGTTTCAACCTGCATTGGGAGCTGTAATGTTAAATCTCGTTTCCATGTAGTGTAACTGCTTATTGATCTCCTCCCAGAGGATTCTCATGCTTTTAGCTCTTTAAATTTTTCAGAGGTTGCACAGCTTAGATGTGAGTGTATTAGATCTCTTAACTCCTACTCAAACATGCTCTGAATTGTTTGCATTTGCTATTACTCTAAATTTCTGTAAATTTGCTGTTTGCTAATGTCTGGTTCTCGGTCTGGAAAACAATTTAATTATTTTGTAAAAACTGACATTCTTTCAATAAACATTTAAATTGGAAAAAAAAGAAAGAAACCACGTACAGTGCCCTTTTCTCTTTACAAACAACAATAGTTGTATTTCAATTTTCGTTCATCCCGCAGCACATAAAATGGCATAGCAAACAAAAGTCATATAAATGCCAAAGTGGTACCAATCAAAACATCAGTTAATCTCGCAAAAAACACAGCTCTGTATAGGGAAACAACATAAAACATCTATAAAACATCTATATAAATATAAAACCCACGGAGTAAAAGTAACTTGTCATTTATACTGTATGGTGAGTGCTTTAAAAAATAAAAAAAACACAGCTAGCTTTGCTGTATTTTCTTCACCCTGCCTCCCAAAAAATGGATTTAAGGTTGATCTAAAAGTACCCCCCCCCCCCAAAAGGGTACCAATGAAAACATCAACTCATCCCACAAAAAACAAGCCCCTACACAGCTCCGTACACAGAAAAATAAGTGTTGTGTCTCTCACACTGCGGCGATGCAAAAACGTGTTTTCTTTTTTTAAATAAGTGTTTTTATTGTGTAAAAGCAGCAAAACATAAAAAATATATAAATTTGGTATCACACTAATCGTATCGACCTGCTGTGTGAAGTTAACATGTTATTTTTACCGCACGGTGACCGCTATAAAGATAAAAAACACTACCAGGGTTGCTGTATTCTGTTTATCCCGCCTTCCAAAAACCTTGATAAAAAGCAATTAAAGTGACACATGAACCCCACAAAATGGCAAGAATTAAAACATAAACTCATCCCACAAAAAACAAGCCCTTGATCAGCTCAATATCCAGAAAAATAAAAATTTATGGCTCTCAGAATATGACAATATAAAAACGCTATTTTGTACAAATGTATTTCTATTGTGTAAAAGTAAAAAAACCTAAACCAAATGTAAAATTTAAATCATTATAATTGTACCAAACTGGATAGTAAAGTTATTATGTCATTTATACCACACAACGATCACTGTAAAAATGAAGTCCAAAAACAATGCTGGAACTGTGTGGGGGGTTTTGTTCGATTTTTTTTTTCACTGCCCAATTCTAAAAAAAACAAAACCCTATGAAACACCTGTGGGTCCTAAATGCATAATACACCCCTAGATAAGATCTCTGAGGGGTGTTGAATCCAAAATGGAGTGCCTTCTGAAAGGTTTCACCTGTTTGGTACTTTGGGGGTCTTGCAAGTGCAATATGGCACCTACCAAAATCTGCATTCTAAAAACCAAATAGTGCTCCCTCCCTTGTACGCCCTTCCAAATTTTCATGACATTTTAATATTTTTCACAAATAAGGATTGTATGAACCAAAGTTTACTACCAACTTAAAGCACAATTTGTCAAGTGAAAACATTCTTTGAATCACATGGATAGGAAAAAGTATCAAAAAGTTATTCCCACCTAAATGACACTTGTGAGATTTCAAAAATGGGGCTTTGTCAGGGAGATCAAAATTGGCTGCGGCGGTAAGGGGTTAAAGAGCTCTCCCAGGTTTCTCATAAGGAGCCTAAATAGATCTGGAGTGGAGATGAACTTCTCCCAACCAGATCCTTCAAGGGCTTTAACCCAAAACACAGCCAGTAAAGGCCATTTACCTGCTGCACACACTGATTTGCTTCTTAGGCTATGTTCACACGGCTTATTTCAGAACGTATTTACATCGGATTGCCGATCGTAAATACGTTCTGAAATCAGTTAAAAATCAGTTTCAAATAAGTGCCACTAAGTGTGGCACGTATTTGTAACCGATTTCCCGACGGATTCACCATCTCCAATCCTTGTAGGTGGTGAATCCGTCCGTAAATAATTGACATGCACATTGTTTTTTCCGTCCGGATTGCCGTCGTCAATCTGCGGCGGCAATCCGGCACGGAAATACGCGTCGTGTGAACGACGAGCCGTATTTTCTATTGAAATCAATAGAAAATGGGCTGTTACTTATTTCTGACTGATTTGCCGACGGATTGACGATGTCGTTCACACGACGCGTATTTCCGTGCCGGATTGCCGCCGCGGATTGACGACGGCAATCCGGACGGAAAAACAATGTGCATGTCAATTATTTACGGACGGATTCACCACCTACAAGGATTGGAGATGGTGAATCCGTCGGGAAATCGGTTACAAATACTTCCCACACTTAGTGACAGTTATTTGCAACTGATTTTCAACTGATTTCAGAACGTATTTACGATCGGCAATCCGATGTAAATACGTTCTGAAATAAGCCGTGTGAACATAGCCTAACGGGACAGGCTAGGAATAGTAGAGTTGATATGTCAGTCACTGTTGTAAAACCATCCACAACCTAAACAGGAAGTGGGAGCCTGAAGCTGGCTGTGAAGAGCGGAACACCCCTTTAGGGCATATCCCCACGGCACGGGTTTTTGGCCGTTTTTTCAGCCGGTTTGCGGTTTTGCAGACCGCCTGAAAAACCGGCCAAAAATAATAATAATAATCTTTATTTATATGGCGCCAACAAATTCCGCAGCACTTTACAATGTAGAGGGTATAATTACAGACAAAAGACATATACATTACACAATGAGAGCTAATGAGACACACGGTGTGAGGGCCCTGCTCGCGAGAGCTTACAATCTATGAGGGTGTCTGGGGGAGACAACGGGGGAGAAGTGCTAATTTACAGCGGTCCAGCCTTGTTTCATAAATAGGGGGTGGTTTACATAAAAATTGGGTGACCCTGCCACCATGACAGTACATCTATATACAGATAAATGCCTGTGAGTACCCTAGTGTAGGGAGTGACAGAAGCGTGTGTGATAGAAGGTGGGGGCTAGCAATTAGGGATCTTGGTAGGCCTGCCTAAGAAGATGTATTTTCAGGGCACTCTTAAAACTACGAAGGCTGGGATTGTGCCTGATGGTACGTGTGGTAGGATGTTCCAGAGAACGGGTGCAGCACGTGCAAAATCTTGAAGACGGGCATGGGAGGTTCGGGTGATTGTGGTCGGTAGTTTGATGTCAGTAGCTGAGTGGAGAGAGCGGGTAGGGTGGTAGATAGAGATAAAGGAGGTGATGTAGGGGGGTGCAGCGCTGTGGAGAGCTTTATGGGTGAGTGTGATTAGTTTATGCTATATTCAGAACTGGATGGGCAACAGTGCAATGAGTGACACAGGGTAGCGGCATCAGTATAGCGGCTGGAAAGAAAGATGAGCTTGACTGCTGCATTCAGGACAGATTGGAGAAGGGAGTGTTTGCAGAGAGGGAGACCGATAAGCAGGGAGTTACAGTAGTCAAGACGAGAAAGAATAAGAGCAACAATGAGGGTTTGAGTTCTTTCGATAGTGAGAAAATGAGCACAGTGGTGCTCTATGGAAAACCCGTGCAGCAGTCCCCACTGCACAGGTTTTCTACCTGGCGGTTTTTCCGCCCACGGGCCGCCCGAAAAAACAATGAGAAATCCCACATTCTTCCCCCGGGTTTTTCCGGGATGGAATATGTGCATCTCAATGTGAAGGGGGAGGGCTTTTCTCCGCTCATCGTAGAGAAAAGCCGTCTCCCCTGCAAAACAGTTGCATAAACCGACCGGCATTTACACAGCAAGTGACAAACGGCCCCTTAAGGTGTAGCAAGCTGTGTCCAGATCCTAATTTAGCTAAAGCAAACTACTGCAGGAGGCGGTCTAACCTGAATTGTGCCTGTGTAGCCTGACCTTGTCTCTGATTTCCACTTTCCTCTGCCTGCTGATAATGGTCGCTGTTCACCAGTAAATCCCCCAGCATCTATTATGGGAATTCTCTATGAAACTTACATCGTCAGACAAATGTTTTACCAGCGCCCCGGTGTCTCGTCTCCTCTAGCGATGAGTATGTCCTACTGGGTGACAGATGGACGTGCAGCTTGTGCACCTCTGTCATGTAACATTCGTTGCTCAGCGTGTAAATACTTCCATTAGAGGAACGTGTGTAATGTGTTTATCGGGACACAAGGCCTGTTTGCCTGATGAAGGTGTTACTGGTTACTGACGTGTAGCCGCGCTCTGTTCACTGACAGCCGACATCTGGCCGAGGTAATGAACATATGTGCAGACGTAGTCTAATCACCTGGAGGTAGATATGAAATAATTGCAGACAGTTTCCTAATGTTCATGGTGCAGGGAGCTGGGTTCACGTCTGTGTTTAGCTTTCCGTTGGCCTATTCTGATTTGGAATGAAAAAAACGAAAAAGATTGATCACCCGTTGATTTCAGTGGGGTTATTAGGCTTCCACTTTGGCTCTGATCTGTCAGATTTCTCTTTTTTTTTTTTTTGCTGCACCATTGTTGAGAGGACACTGCCCTTTTTTAATTTTTTTTTTTTTTTTTTTAAACTTACAATAAATTCAAATGAAAATAAATACAAACATATGGGTGTCCATTTGCCTCTATTTTTACATCCGTTAAACAGATTAATTATTTTTTTCTAGGCATGTGTAGACAAATTTCGATCAATTTTTAATAAAAATAAATTGATGCAAATGGAACCAAAAGTATCCGTTTTTTTTTTATAGTTCCGTGCAACACATCAGTTTTTTATTTTTTCATCTACATAGACGTAAGAGAGCTTTTATTTTGAGAGCTAAGATGTTCTTTATAATGGTGTTATTCATCGTGTCATAGAGTATACTGGGAAACTGCAAAACAAATTGGGAAAATGTGAAAAATAAACGTACTTGCACCATGTTTGCAGAAGCTTTGTTTTTACGGTGTTCATTCTTCGGTAAAAATTTTGTATTTGTATTCTGCGGGTTGATATGAATCCGGCAATACCAAACATGTACAGTTTATGTTTTGGTACCGTACAAATTAATAGCCAGGGCAAAAACCGCAGCGAAAAACACGTAAAAAATGCACCAAGGTGTTGGATGAGGTTTAGAAGCTCTCCATTAATTCCTGTGGGGATTTTCAGAGCTGAAAACGCTTCAAGAATTGACATGACGCTTCTTTTTCAGCGCCCAAAACAGCTGCCAAAAAGCGCCTAAAACGTGTATAAAAACCTTGTCGTGTTTGAACTACATTAGGAATTAATGAAAATGATCTGGGGCATTTTGGAGGCTTATTTGATGCTGTTTTGGGAGCAGTAATGCTCCGAAAACAGCATCAAAATCAGTCGTATGAAGTACCTAATGTTTGTTAGTACCTATAGTCCCACGCTATCTTAGACCTGTGAGCTCAGACCCTCAAAGACTTCTTGATTTTCTCTTGTATCACGAATCAATCAGGGGCTGAGTAGGTGCGAGTGTAACATACTGTGGCTCTGCTGGAAGCTTTATTCTAGGACATGATTTAGCGGTGCTGGGGGTCATTTATGGCGATAAATCATTAGGATGTTGATGTCATTTGGCACATTAGCATTCACGCTGCTACGTTTGCCTCCTTCCAGTTGTCAAGGTGCATTTTGTAATCAATCACAGTAAGCCTTACATCACCATGCCTGTCCTTGCTTAAATAAACACCTTATCTAATATATCTGAAATTGCTCGCCCCAGAAAATTAGAAGGTGCGGCTACGTGCAGTGGGCAGTTAGCATCTGACGTCCAAGGGGTTTTCAGATTTACAAGAATTACAGATCTGGCAGACGTAGTAAAAGAAGAATTGCGAAGATGGGGCTAATCTCCCCAATCAAAGATGGTCTGTCCCATCACGCATGCCAGTGTCACACTAACACAGTGCTACATTATTCCTTGGTAATGTTTTGCTAGGCCTGGTTCCTTGACTTTCTTCCCTCGTAATAAAAATTAAAGATTTTGATAGCCTATCGATAGAATATGCCAGCTAAGTCTGATAGATGCGGTTCCCACCTTCTGAGTACAGCTGAACCACGTACCTTTACTCAGAACTCCCATAGAACAGAATGGATAGTCGTGCACAAGAGTGACTGGCCCTTCATTCTGAGCCAACACTTCTGGGGACTGTTTCCGCCATAGGTGCAGGTCGCAGAGGTGGGAGCCATTCCTATCGATATACCACCAAAGTCTGTAGTGAGAGTGAAATGGAAAGTAGCCTCAAAGGGGCTATCCTGTCCTTGTGGGGGTTCAAATTATCTTAAAAATAATAAAAGGTGCACCGAGAAAACAAAACCCACAAATGCCTCGCTGCTATGAAAATGCTTTCTGATTTTATTCACAAAATGGTGGTTTTTTATACCTTTTTGCAAATGAATAGATAAAAAGCATCACATGCACCTGGCTGTGAGGGTCTATTGGCACGTTGTTATCTATAGGCCACTCCTCACAGCTTCAGGAATGTCTAAACACAGGGTGTAACTTCTGACTAGGCGCCATCTTGGATTACACGACAATCTATACAAACTACTACAGGCAGCCCTTTTGTTTAACACATTAATGACAAAAGTTTATACCTACAGCTTTTTACATGCTGTTACTATATAGGTTTTTGTCCAATTATTTTATATATTATGTATTTTAAAATGTATATGTGAGGTATATAATAACTAATACATTAAAATAGAGACACACAGGATCACACACATATCTATATATATATATAACCTTTGTTCCCGTCCACAACAGTCCCCCCTTGAGACTTTTGACTCATTTTAATCTTTCCCTATCCTCTTTCCCTATTCTGTCTTTGTGCAGAAGTACATCGCCCCGACAAGGGCGGCCCCGCAGTCCTTGGTACGCCCTAGCTCACCCTACACTTCTATGGTCTAATTCTTTGAGACGTGCGGTTGTAGAGGGGAGTAGATGACTTTCCGGAGCACTTCTGACATCAATAGTCTCTCATGGAATAGTGTCTTAATGTCCACATCATCATAGGTGTCAGGCTTTGGCCAGCTGAAGCGTGTGGTAGTGTCGCTGTCATCATAGAGGCAAGGCCGTGGACAACTGTTCATCATGATGGGAGTAGTCTGGTCCACAGCTTTCACAAATAGTTTCCTCAAACAAGGGAGAACACAACAGACAATTAGAGCAAGAATTAGTAGCACAATCAATTTGGCAATACCTATCTGGGAAGCATTCCCTGCCAACCCTTAAAGCATTAAGTAAACCACTGCTCCCAGGGGTTATCTATGCCTGAGTTACGCTTTAATTCTTCTGAGATATAATCTAGCTTTCTAATGGCCACAGTGACCTTTCCCCCATTCGGCCCCTGTATTATCTGGGATAAAAGTACAGCGGGGTGTAATTCCCTGGTTGGGTAGACAGTGATTATCGTAGCAGAGATTCAAACCCCCGCGGCCAACCTGGTTTTCCTTGCCTTAAACTCATCAGGGACCCCCTTGGGATTTCCTATAGCATCGATATACAATGGGGGTCAAAGCTGCCCTTTGGGGAGGCTTTCCTTTCTCCTCCTGACTTGATTATGCCCACTAATCTTCTGACCCCCCCACTCAATATATGGACTCCCAGGACATATATAACATATATAGGGGTTTCCCTGGTTTGTCTTTCCTCTTTAAGGCAGTCTGTGGTCTATACCCCCCAGTCTTTCCTGTGTTCCAACCCACAGCACCCCAGTAATAGCAAGAGGGTCCCCAGTACTCCTCCGTCACACACAAATATATGCATGGGTTCTGACCAAGAGTTAAAGCAACATAACAAACTTAACATCAGTAAACGCAGCATCGCCTTATCTGGGGGGCTGGAAAGCGATCCTGCAGTGTGAAGCATGGATCCAATTGGGCTTTCCTCACCTTGACAGATGTGGTCGTGGTCAGCAGGACTTGGTGCGGCCCCTCAAACCTGGGCTCTGGGGTTTTTACACACAAACTTCTTCACGTAGACCCAGTCTCCAGGCTATAGCTTATGAGCAGCAACGTCTGGATCTAGAATGGAACACTCTAGAAAGCATTAGCGACAACTCTTTAACCACTGTAGTCACATAAGAGGTCATAGCATCATTTTGTAGCTACAACTGCTGTGGGAAATATGCACCTAGCCTTGGGGCACTGCCTAACAGGATCTCATAGGGTGAGAGAGCTAACTATCCCTGGGGCGTGTGCCTGACTCTAACCAAGCCATGGGCAGGGCTGGTCAGGGCATGACTGTTTTCTCTTGCCACTTTAAGCGTCCGTGCTTTCAGAATCCCGTTCCATGTGCCCATTGCACTACAGCTGGGTATAGCGCCCGTTGCATGCAGGACTCCATATAGCCCATCTTCTTCGTTTTTCTTGGCTCCCTTCTTTTTCCAGCTTTCATGTTCTTTCAGAGGAGCTTTTTCCTGCATCTTGGCCAGCAGTCTCCTTGCAAGTTGGGTGCAAGTTTCCTCCTGCACCTCTGACAGCTGACTTGCTTCCCCTTTCTCACCTCCTGCTGCCTGTGTGGCTGCTTGGTCAGCCAAGTGGTTTCGTCTCCTGTATTCGGCTTCCCATGTGCCTTGATTTTCAGTACAGCAACTGTCCATGGCAGCAGCAGTGCATCCATCAGGACCTGAATGGTTTCACTGGGGTTCCCGCAGCTGTGAGAAATCCTCGTGCTTTCCAAATAGGTCCAAAGTCATGGGTGACCCCGAAAGAGTATCTTGAGTCCGTATATATGTTGGCTGTTCTGCCATCTGCCAAACGTCATGCTGCCGTCTTCTTGGGCCGACTTATGCAATGGCAGACTTCTTTCTTCCAACACTGCGTGTGATGTGGTCACAGCATATCCCGTGTGAAATCGTCCTTTACTGTCTGCAAATCTGGATCCATCCACAAAAAAAAGGAAATATATACGGGTTGTCTTGTGGAGTCTCATGTACAGAAGGCAAATGAAAGGTTTCCATCTTCATGATTTCTAAGCAATCATGCTTTTTCATGTCACGATTCTTCCGGGTTCCTCTTCTCCTCTGATTTCTAAGCAATCATGGCTTTCTTCATGTGCACCGGATTCTTCCGATTCCTCTTCATCCTAATTCACCCCTTGAGGAAGTGCAAGTAAGGTGGCTGGAATTATAACACAACATCGCAGAAGATAGACGTAATCCGACAGGAGGAGAGAACACTGAAGACTGAGACGCTGTGCTGCTAAAAGATGTTACGGTTGAGAATGGCGGAGATGGCATGTGGAGCCCGAAGGATGAGGGAGTGTCCGACTACGATATCCACTGTTTATCCAGCATCACTTGGGCTGCTACTACAGCCTGTAAACTGGAAGGTCCTCCCCTTGCAGCTGGGTCCAGTCTTGCAGAGTAGTATCCAATTGTTTCCGCCTGCATGGGCCTGCGCTAGAACTCCCAGGGCCTGTCCTTCCCTTTACGATACACAGAACTTGAAGGTCCTCTGGTAGTCCGGGATGCCTAGTACAGGAGTACTGGCAATAGCTTTCTTCAGCTTCTGGATGGACTCTAAGCATCTTCATCAAAGTGGAAGGGAGTTGACTTCACTGCCTCATACCCGAATTTGCACGGGTGGATATCCCCGTCCTAAAGGAATGCTGGGCTTCAGGAATTTGGACAGACATAGGGCCGGGTCGGGGTATCTAGCTTGTGGTGTTCTCCTTTTGTTTTGCAGGGGGGGGGCCAGTGTCCTGCTCTGTTGCGGTTCAAGCAAGTAAGCGGTGGTCTTGGGTTGTAGGGTCCAGGGTCCTCTATGTGTCGGCCACCAACCACAGGAGCAGACTTTTCATCCCAACATTTTCCCAGCCAGATTGTCTCGATGCCTTTTGCATCTAGAGCAACACATCTCTTGGTAGATCTTGTACTCAGGCCGAACCATCTTCAGCTTCTTCGTCATAGGTTCCAACAGGCCATCCGCAAAGGCACTGGTCAGCATCCGAGCATGTGGCTTCTCAAAGGAAGAAAATCCTAAATCAGAGAACATCTGAGTTATCCCTGCATCATATTTCTCCATGGTTTCCCCTTTATCCTGAGTGAAGTCTGTCAGTGTCAAAGCCTGGTTGAAAGTCTGTCCCCAGCCCATTGTTTCGGCTGTTTCACAGTACATCTGGAGGCAGCAGTGATCTCATTTCCCTATCTGACGGGTTGATGAGGGATTCGGCCCCAAGGGGCCCGTCTGAATCCCCTGCTTTAACCCCTGAAAGAACCATAAATCTTTCTAAGTGTCTTCATATTTTGCACTATTTCCTGTAATAGGGCATAGGGTTTTTTTCTCAGGGTCCGGCAATTCACCTGTTAAAACAGAGGCTTGACTCGGTGGGAATGAAACATAATATGTTCGGGCCTTCGCACCCCCCCTCCCTTGCAGTGAGGCCTGTGAAATAAGGGGGTCTGCCATAGTCAATTCCTGAGCCCTCTCCACTGGTCAGCTGACTGCTCCTCCAGTGCGCTTCCTGGGGTGTGCTGTGCAGTGGGCAGCTGGTGTGCCCCCCGCAGCAGCAAGCCGACTATTTGCTCTGACTTGTCGTATGAGCTCAGCTGCTCATTCTTCCTCCTCCCTTGTCATCCTCATGCTGTTAGAGCCTGAGCCCACTGTATCTTCTGCTCCCAGTACCATGAGGTTCTCCACTGTAGGGCTGGCTGGGTCTGGTCGCCATATATCCCCAGTATCTGCATCCATAATTGGACATACAGTACTATGTTCCACCATCTTGGTCCAGGAAGTGAAAGTGGTGACCCAGGAAAGGGCGGGTACTTTCCCAGAAGGAAGAGGATGTGACATCCTAATGGGAGCAGTAGGCGGGGCTGGAGTAGGAAGTGACATGGAAGGGGGGGCAGTGGCACTAAAGGTTCAGGTAGTCTGGATGTACTGGGCAGGGCTGGAGCAGAAGGTGTGGTTACAGGGGGGGGGGTGAAAATTGGGGTCACAGGTGGGCTGTTTCTGGGGCGTGGTTCCTTTCTGTTACAGCAGTTCTGTCTACACCCCTGACTTTCTCTCCACCCCCAAGACAAGTTCCTCCGCCATTACAGGGCGTTGGCACAGTATTCACACTTTCCTTTGTTTCAGAAACTTCTCCTGGGGATGTTTCACAGGCAGCTGCACCCCCAGAGCCCCACCCTTCTTTATGCATCCATCTAGTTACACTGTACCAGGATTCAGCCATCAACAACATTCCAAAATCCTTCAATCTACCTTCCTTCTGTATCATCCCTCAGACATTTTCATCCTCTCAAATGCTTTCTGAGGTCATAAATCACACTTCAGCTACTTACCAAATTCTTCAGACTACTTTCCACTTCTTCTCCTATCAACAATGAGACTTTATCTAACATTCTTAATTCCCCCCTAAAACCAGCCAGATGGCGCTGTGCCCCTAACTCAATACCAAAACTTCTTTGTTGTTCTTTTGTTTCTACCATTAACATGTTTACATTTTTCAGGACAACACTCGACGACTTGTATCGAACGTGATAAAAAACCCATTTCAGGCACGCCGTGCTCAGCTTTTCCTCTAAACCAAGAAAAAGCTTGAATTTAGATTCCACCATCAAATGAATTCTCAATTTTCACAAGATGCTTTTTCTCCCCCAAACCAGCTGACCGTCTCCTACTCGCGAAGAGACTCCCGAAACTCCCCTGTTATATTCCCAGCGGGAGATTCTCATAAATCACTGAGCGCCTCTAGGGGTTTCCGCTCCGGTGATTTCCAGCTTATTAACACCTTGCTTTTCCCAGCTTTGCTTTCAATCAGTTTCAAAACATTCAATACACATAAAACAGAAAATACCCCACAAGGAGTTAATTTTGACAGGTCATAGGTTCAATAGCATGGGCCGACTCATTGCCTGTCTGCATGGCCTAACAACTAACCGAATGAAACATAGTACAGCTCCCACTAGACAAACGGATCTGCTCAGATAAGCAAAGTTTAAACTCTACTTACCCGGACAGATATTCAGAACAGCGATGGCGCCTTTATCTTCCTCTGCGTCCGCCAGTAGAAGCTGACCAGTTCAGTTTTCGGTCAATAAAAACAGATCCAAACCATGCCCCACGTTGCAAGGCGACATCTGAAATGGAAAGTAGCCTCAAAGAGTCTATCCTGTCCTTGTGGGGGTACAAATTATCTTAAAAATAATAAAAGGTGCACCGAGAAAACAAAATCACAACATGCCACGCTGCTATGAAAATGCTTTCTGATTTTATTCACAAAATGGTGGTTTTTATACCCTTTTGCAAATGAGTAGATAAGAAGCATCACTGCACCTGGCTGTGAGGGTCTATTGGCACGTTTTTATTTTATAGACCCCTCCTTACAGCTTCAGGAATGTCTAAACACAGGGTGTAACTTCTGACTAGGCGCCATCTTGGATTACACGACAATCTATACAAACTACTACAGGCAGCCATTTTGTTTAGCACATTAATGACAAAAGAAAAATCCTACAGCTTTTACATGCTGTACTATATAGGTATGTGCCTATTATTTATATATATATGTATATAAATGTATATGTGAGGTATATAAAAACTAATACATTAAAATAGAGACACAAAGGATCACACACACACACACATTATATATATATATTATAATATATATATATATATAATATATATATATATATATATATTAATATATATAACCTTTGTTCCCGTCCACAACAAGAGCACCCTTTTATGAAATAGGCACACTTTTACAACCCTGTGTTCTGGAAACCTTGTTGACTCATGCAAACTAATGCCTGAAGTCTGACTTGAGACAACTTATGGCATGAGCAATAGAAAGTTAATTCTGAACACTTAAAGGGAATGTGTCTTCAAAAATGATTTATTATTTAACTCACATTTTTATGTATAACACATTTTTTTAAGAATTTTTGGTTATATTTTCTTTTAATTTTCCATATCACTCAATATTTTTTAAATAATTCTTAAGTCCTGCAGTTTTCACTTTGGGCCCCTAAGCCTAATAATAGTCTACACTTCTGTTCTGTACAGAAAGATTCTCATTGTCTGCTCATTATCAGCACAAAGAGGGTCAATCTGAAAGGAGACACCAGTGTGAAATAGATAACACAGATCCCCCCAGTCACAAGAGGAAAGACACAGTTCACCCTTTTTACCTCCCTGCACACTGATTTCTTCCCAGGTCACAGAGCATGACTAGAAAACTCTCCTATAGAAGTAAATGGGACTGAGTCAGTCTTAAGTCTCCTATGGGCATAAAGCTACTGTAAAACATCCCTGTGCTGTTAAAGCAGTGCAAACAAGGCCTAGTGGCCAAAGTGAAAACGGCAAGACTTAAGAATTATTAAAAAATATTGAAAAAGATACGAAAAATAAAATAAAAAAAACTAAAATTCCTAAAAAATGTGTTTAACATAAAAATGGGACTTGAACAATGACTCATTTTTTAATGACACATTCCTTTTAAAGTGTCTCACAAAAGTCAGTACACCTCTTACATATTCGTAAATATTGTATTATATCTTTTCATGAGACAACAATGAAAACATGACACTTTGATACAATGTAATCAGGGTACAGCTTGTATAACAGTGTAAATTTGTCCTCAAAATAACTCAACACACAGACATCAATGTTTTCACGAACAACTTCTGTCATTAGGTCTGACACCTGACCTAATATGTGATGTATACATGATATTCTGCATCACCTAGGAGTACTTAAGGTCAGCTAGATACCATTTCACAAACACCCCCTGTCCACAGGGGCATAAGGTGGCATGGGGTGTGAGAAAGAATAACCCACATGACCGCCGGCGTGGCACACTTGCCCACAACCCTGTTCAGCTGAGAGACCCCTTTTCACTAGCGCCGGACAAAGCGCTATGAAACAGACAAGTCAGTTACCTGGTGTTAGGGCTTAGCGAAAAATGAAAAATTTGTGCTCAAAGTGTCAATATTTTGTGTGGCCACCATTATTTTCCAGTACTGCCTTAACTCTCTTGGGCATGGAGGTCACTAGAGCTTCACAGGTTGCAGCCACTGGAATCCCTTTCCCTCCTCCATGATGACATCACGGAGCTGGTGGATGTTAGAGACCTTGTGGTTTAGGCCTGGAGACAGCCTTGACCAAACCCGCCTCTTGACCCTCATTAGCAAGGCAGTGGTCGTCTTGGAGGTGTGTTTGGGGCCGTTATCATGTTGGAATACTGCCCTGTGACCCAGTGTCCCAGGGGAGGGGATCCTGCTCTGCTTCAGTATGTCACAGTACATGTTGGCCTTCATGGTTCCTTCAATGAACTGTAGATGCCCACAGCCGGTAGCACTCATACAGCCCCAAACCATGACATTCCCACCACCAACACACTTGTCTTTGTACTCCTCACCTGGTTGCTGCCACACATGCTTTGCACCATCTGAAACAAGTAAGTTTATATTGGTCTCATCAGACCATAGGACATGGTTCCAGCAAACCATGTCCTTAGTCTGATTGTCTTCAGAAAACTGTTTGGGCGCTTTCTTGCGCAAGGTTTAGATACAAGAGGATCGAGTGTGACAATGACACCAGGAGAGCTTTGGGAATAGTTGTCATTGACCTGACACTTTCTAAACTCTATACACCACTGTTATTAGCATGGCCGACCTATAACAAAACTGTGCAAAAATAAGGGAAGGAGTTTAGCGAGGACATTGCTTAATTCAGCTTGGTTGTTTCGCCAGGAATGCTCCTGTTAAGGTTTTGTATGACAATTTTTATTTTATTTTGTCCTATAAGGCTGAAAAAGACTTTTCTATAAGAGACGGAATAAACAGCGGCTTTGAAAGGCTGCAGGCAGACGTCTTTGACCTGACTGAAAAGCTTCATCGGAAGGATATTACTATAGCAACCATAAGCGAGAAAGTCTCCAGACTGGAACAAGAGTTGGACTTGAAAGCGCACGGGAATGTGCAGCAACAGGTAGGAAGTCTTTGGGTGACATGTGCCAGTCGGGCTGCGCCATTTTTTGGTGTATGTTGACATCTGAGTCTCTATATAAATGAACTGTCGAACACCAAAACTAGACGCATTATATGCCAGGCATGACACATGTGAATGTGCCTAAAGTAGGTGCATCAAATATGCCAGCAATGATACGCTATGCACCTACATTATGCTATGTGCCTAGATTAGGCGCATCAATTATACTATGCAAGGTAGACCAGACGCCAGATTTTTCACAGGTTCATTCATTCAAGTGCACTATACACTCATTTAATGCACCTTAAAACTAGCAATGGAGGCGCCTCTGTTCTGACGTGTCGCCCTTTGTTTCTATCCACTTATCCACTGCTACCAAAGGGATTCAGTAGTCTCTATTAGTAATTGCCACTATATCGACAAGAGACACCAGACCATTTTCCTCATACCAGCCCGGCATCTACTGAGCAAAAAATGGAAGTAGTAGGAGGATGCTGATCACATTAGTATAAATCCATTCTCTTCTGACATGTCTGGTTTATTGAATACGTGTATAATCATAGAGTAACGATTCTGGAGCATACTTTCTTAGATCTCTTCGTTTCTCTGTTGTTCTTCCTGGAAATGTATGAATAATTAAACTATTTTTCGCCAAAAACACTTTTGATGCACTATTCTCGATGTAAATGAATTGTCGTACACCAAAACTAGGCGAATTATACGCCGGGCATGACACATTGTAATGCGCCTAAAAAGGTGCATTACATTTATTAACAATGATACGCCTCTATAACGCAATGCGCCTTTTTAGGCGCATTACATACACTAGTAATGATACATTACGCACCTTCGTCGCGCAATGCGCCTCGACAGGCGCGTTGCATACACTACCAATGATACGCTCCAAGCTGCAATTTGCGCAATGCGCCTTTTTAGGCGCATTAAGTTTACTATGCCCGGTATATCCGATGGCAGATTTTTGAAAGGGTCGTACTTTCTGGCGCACTTTACACTGATTTAATGCGCCTAAAAACTGCCGCGGTGCCGGAAATGACGCCTTTAATTTCCACTCCCTATGTCGATAAGATTTGTCCCTACACAGGGAGGACAGTTGGGGGTTACAATACCCCTTGACAAAGTCCCCGGTGACAGCATCCAAATTTGATGGAACAAGGAGGTGGGGACGTATAGTTTTCAATTTAGTCATACATTTCCAGTAGGACAACTGAGCTTACATTTTCTCTTTGGACCATATCCAAATTTGTAGGACAAGGAGAGGGTAACATACAATTTCAGTGTATTCATACATTTCCAGGAGGAATAACAGAGGAGTAGCAGAATGGAGAGCATTAAAAAAATAAATAATTAAATTAACACCGATCTGCAGTGTATTTTTGCAGAAACATTTAGTCCTATATAATTCCATCAGAGGAGAAAGCAGCAGTCTTTCACCTCTTGCTCTAGATTCTCTGTTCTAAAACAATTAAAAGGGTTCTTCGCTTTGGACAGTTCCTACTTCCTGGACGTGATCAGTTGTAATTTGTGTGAAACGTGCCAGTAAGTGGTTACCTGCAGCGCCACCACAGGAGATATGAAGCATTGCAGCGTGTCCATTCAAATCTGTGGGTTGGTGGTGGTATGCAGGACCTGATAGGTCCTCCGGACTGAGAGACGCTCTTTGTTTAGAATTGCCATCTCTATTCCACCATGGAAAGTGTTTCCAGAGGACACCCTCCTAGTAGCTCAGATTTCCATACTAGGTTTTCTTGACCTCATTTTT
Organism: Phyllomedusa bahiana; assembly: GCA_025379985.1. Lineage (NCBI taxonomy): Eukaryota > Metazoa > Chordata > Amphibia > Anura > Hylidae > Phyllomedusa > Phyllomedusa bahiana. The sequence goes on from JAODAL010003681.1 coordinate 64,329, forward strand.
CTTTAACACTCTACCGACATATGATGTAACTGTACGTCATGATGTGGGGAAGTATGGAGGGGGGTAACTCGCTTGGACCACTCTATGCTTGGCAGATGCCAGTTGGTAATTACAGGCATTACCCACTGCTAGTGGCCGAGATCAGTGGTAACTCCAATCCTGGTTGTTTAAGAAATTTAGATGCCGCAGTCAATGCGACCAAGGCTTTAGAAAACAGTGCAGTGCTCCGTTTCAGTACCCAGTTGGCTGCTGCATGTCATGATCACGGGATGCCAAATGGTTCTCAGGGAAGCCGGGGGCCTGTTAAAGACCCCCCAGATCTCCAATGTTACTGCTCCTCATGTAGCTCTTTGGACAAAAAAATAAAGTTGTGCATCTTGTGGAGGAAAAAAAACTAGCGCAATGTGAACAAAAATCACTGCAGCGACGTTAAGATGCTAAAGAGGAAGGGTATAGTGCAGCAGTCTGCCCCTCTACCAGAAATAAAGCAAGCTAAAGGGTGTACAAAAAGTTTCAAATGCTCATCAGTCGCTTGGGGATGATAGAAATAAAAATGCCAAAACCAATCTTTTTTAACCCGCTCCTTTCAGTGCCAGTTCTGGTGAACCTGGCTAATGAGGTCACGTTCATTCTTCATATGACCCTATAACTATTCACAGGCCGCAGTGTCCTCTTACTGGATATTCGACACGTGGCCCCTGAGGCCTTTGATTGGCTACAGCGTTAACTGAGCTGTGATAGTAATCAGCGGACGCACCGGGACCGGCAGCGGTGCTGGAAGGAGTGGGTTTAAAAGGTGAGGTTTTTTTGTTTTTTTTTTCTATCATCCTCAAATGACAAATGAGCATTGAAAACGTATGGGAACAACCTTTTAACCTCTTACTTATATATGACGTAAACTTAAGTCATGATGCTAGTAAGGGAGTACGGAGCAGCCTTCCTCGCTGAGCCCACTCCATATATGGAAGGTGCTGGCTGTTAATTACACCCACCGCTAACAGCAGGTATCAGAGCTGGCTTCAATCCCTGCTTTTTTTTTTTTTAATCAGATAATTTTTATTAAACAATCCATGCAGATACAGAACAGAACGTCTCCCACCATTATTCTTTACATCAGGATACACACATATACAATCATTTTGCTTTTTATCTAAAAAGCACTAAGAGTATATGAATATGTCCGTACCATATATCTTGATATCTGCTTTCAGCAGTATTGGCATACAACCATAAACCAACCCAAACCATCCAATCCCTGCTTTTTAACCTTTTAGACGCCGCAGGAATCTCAACCGTGGCGTCTAAATGTATGAGGAACTGTGCTGTTCCTCACTCCGGTCAGCCCCAGGGAATTGTCATTTCAGATGGAAGCTTTCTGAAGGCTTCCAAAGCCGCCGTGTTAGTACTTCTGTAACTTCCTGCCTCGGACAGGAAATAAGAAGCGACCTCCTGGTACTCCCTTCTGCATTATACATATAATTCAGAAGGGTGTACAAGTGATCACAAGCCCCTTAGTGGTAAAGTACTGTAGGAGGACTACAAGTAGAAGTATAAAGATATTAAAAGTTCGAAACACCCTCATTTTACAAATCAGAACATAAAAAAGTAATTGGTATTGCCGCATCTGTAAAATTCAGATTTATTAAAATATTACATCATTTGTTCTGTATGCTGAACACTGAAGAAGAATAAATTCTAGATGCCAAAATTTGTTTGTTTTTTGGGGTAAATTGGAATGAAAAATTAAGAAAAAAAATGCACACATCCCAAAATGATACCAATAAAAACTACACTTAAAGGGAACCTGTCACATAGGTTGTGCCCCCCTTGCTGAGGGCAGCACAAGCTAGTGTCAGACCTGCTGTTCCCAGCACTGTGCCCCTTATTTTGTAAGATGCAGCAGTTTTAGAGCTTTTAACCCTCAAATATTATTCATGAGCAGGTGTTAGCTCCACCCACCAAAGGCTAGCCCCACCCACTAAGTTATTCCCATGTTTCTACCTATTCAAAGTAATAGCTTTGTCAGTTGAGGTGGGCGGGGCTAGTCTCAGTTGGGCAGGGTTTGAAAAAAAACTGACACTCTGAAGGACTCTTCGAATCACTCTTGTGGCTGAAAACTGCAGATTTGAGCATTAAATACACGAAAACTGCAGCATCTTACAGAATAAGGGACACAGCGCTGGAAACAGCAGGTCTGACACTAGCTTGTTCTGTCCTCAGCCAGGGGGGCAAAAACTATGTGACAGGTTCTCTTTAAGCCTGCAAAAAATGAGCCCTCACTCCATAGGTGAAAAAAACTAAAAAGTAATTGGCCGCAGAAAATGGCACTATAACGCAAAGTGAAAAAGTAGAGAATGTTTTTATTTTTTTAAAATGTACTAACACATAACAAAAATCATACATATTTGGTATCACCAAAGTTGAACTGACCTGCAGAATACAGATTACACATCATTTATGCCGAAGAGTGAACGCCTCAAAAACAATACCTCGCTAAGAATTTTTTTCCGATTTACCAGTACATTTTACTGTACAGTCAATAACATTAAAAATCTTGTCCTACAATAAACAAGCCCTTATATATAGATGGAAAAATAAAAAGTTAGGGCTCTTGGAAGGCGGGGAGGAAAAAGCGAATGCAGCAAAAAATTATGACCAGATATAGATACGTATATACATATTAAAAAAAAAAGTTAGTCACCTCTACGCTCGCCTCAGATCCACCGCTGCGTTGTACTCACTCTCCAATGGTCTTCTGTGTTCTTCCAGTCTCGATCCAAACCAGACATCAATGCCACAGCCACTGATTGGCTACAACAGTCACATGCCTTTGGGTTACACCGCCATTCAGACCACTTGCTTCTGAATGATGATGTCGGCCAATAATACGTGATTGACTGCAGTGGTGACGTTCGGTTCAAAATCAGAAGATAACGGAAGGCCGTCTGAGAGTGATGCGAGACGTGAGAATAAGTTTTTAATTTTTTTTTTATGGTTAAGAAATGTGGAATCCAATACTGAATCTGTTGAATTTTTCTTTAAAATCCATTGTGTGAACATACTCTTAGGCAGTTTGAATAAATGAGCCCTATAGTCTGTTAAAAGGGTGTTCTCACCATGCTGTTTCACAGAGCCTGCTCTTCATAGCCAGCTTCAGGCTCACATTTCCTGCTCAGACTATGGATGGTTCTACAGCAGTGACTGACATTTCAGCTCTGCTATTCCTAACTGAGCCTCTTAGATGGACATTGTTAATAGAAAGAAGGGTTTAAATGACAGGGCAGAAGGCTATAGAGCTGTAAAGGGTTAAAGTTTGTCCGTAAGAAACATAAACAAGCTCCTATGCTGCTGATAAGACACAGCAGGAAGTGAAGTTACCATCCGGGTCGGAGCAGCTAGAGCACAGAGGGGTGGTTGGTAACCTGGGGAACGTGTACACAAGCAGGAGATGAGAACTGCTCTAGCTTTGAAAGGTCACAAAATCAGAACAGCAATGTATTTGGTCATAGTCTTTATTTACCTTTGCCTATATGTTTAAAGCTAATCATTGTGAAAATAACCCTTTAATTCCTCTGTTTGCTGTAAGTGAATAGAAGCTATCCTGTTTATATCTAAAAGCTAATAACTGATACAGGGCCAATATTTCTGACAGCTCTGAGTTTGCTACAGTCATATGCAGTATAGATAATACTGTATGAGATAAAAAAAATATGGACTGCACTGATATAGTGTTAAAAACTGGGGAAGAAGAAAGCAGAATGTATGTAAAGGGGTTATCAACGAAGGACATATATCACCCAGTTTTTGGATGAGAGGTAGGCAGAGGAAGGCGATCACCAAGGGCGCCTACCTCTGCCTACCAATAAGGGGTTGCAAGTAAGGAGCAGGCTTGGGAGCTGATCCTGCTCCATAAATGGCGGGTGCCAGTGTTGGTTAACAAATAACTCTGATCCCAGACATTTAACTACTTAGATGCCGCGGTTACCGTGACCACAGCATCCTAGCATTTATAGAGTGGGGGCGCCTCCTCCACAATGGCACTCACGGCGAGTACAATGATGGACCCCCAACCTGCTATCTTACTGCCCCTATTTCACCCTGCCTATGGTGAAAAAACAAAAAGTTACTGGTCTGAGAAAAAATATTGGGATCATACTGACCTGCAGAATAAAGATAACATCGAATTTATAAGGCTCCTCTAAAAAAAAAAATAATAAAAAAAAAAATGGCACGATTTGCAATTTTTTAATTTTTTTCCCCCAGTTCACCTAATTGGGGTGGGCGCAGCTGAAGGCACTGTATGTATGTCAGGTCAGGATCAAGGTATTTTTATTTTCCCTAGGAAGAATCATTTGCCCTCTATGCTTAGGGCACCAAAATGCCTTGTCCCGGGCCTGGTATCCCCTATCCACAGTATAAGGGATAAATGCCTTATCGCTAGGAGTCCAGCAGATTACTAGTACAGGAGCCCCCCACTACTCCTCAATACAAGATGCTGCTTCTGGATAAAGAGCAGACCCTTCATACAAAATGTCTTTAGTATAATGGAATATCTGGTGCACCCCTCCGTTGCTGTTAGGGCTTGTTCACACGGCGATTTTGGAAATCGCATCCAAAAACGCAGTGGTGATCGAACCCTAAACGGATCTGACACCTATCCAACAAGCAGCTGCGTGTTTGGCTGCGTGTTGGATGCAGCAGGATCGCACTCTATAGTTTATTATAGGGCTCCTGCTGCGTCTTTCGGACCAAGACTTGACATGTTAGTTCTTGGAACGGATCCGAAAGACGCAGAGAGACGCACATCGGCAATCACTCATCTGAACACAGATACGTATTTCATGTTAAAAGCAATGTAAATCACACTGCTCATTATTAGATGTGTGTTTGGATCCGTTTAGGGTCCGAGAGATGGATCCAAACATGCATCTAAAAGCGTCTGTTCACACGGACTCAACACGCCGTGTGAACATGCCCTTACTGCATTGTGTGCAACCCAGTAATAGCACCTCTCTAGGCTCTGGTTGGTTGTCATAGTATCCCATGGCCATAGCCAACTATTTTTTGCTTGCAATCCCCTTTCCGTGCACTTATCTGACGTATATGAATGTGGACAAGCGCCGCAGTCAAAGGGTTACATCTCCGTCCCGCTGCTCTGGTCTCATTGTGAAGCGGAAAGACAGCGCTGTCAATTACAGGGAAAAAACCAGGCTCGTAATTGGGCTGCATTCAGCTGTCGTGCCAACATACACTTAACAATACCGGATCGTGCTTTGTGTGTCTATGCAAACCTTTGATGCCTAGAGAGTCATATACAACAGAAGCGAGACGCCTGGTGTCCCCCCCCCCCCCCCCCTTACTCGCCCTGCGATCTCTCGCCTCACATTCATCAGTTCTCAAATTGCTGGAAAGCTTACAAAGTCCCAGTTTTATTTATATGGCCATAAAAACAGACAGCCGTGATAAATGACCGAGTGTCAGACTCTTCTTTACAAAATCACTCGTTCAGCTGAATGGTGGTGTCTTCAGGACTCTCATTGGCAGGTGCCGGGATAGAGGCTTTCATCCTGTTTGCGGGGCAGGAGATGTGAACATTTCGGAATCTTTTTCAGACTTTTTTTTGTTTTTGTTTTTTTGTTGCTGATGGGTTTCCAGTAGAGAAGAAGGGATGAACTGTGCCGTTTTGTATCGCTACAGTGCACCAGTCTTATTACAGGGAGGCTCATCTAGAGAAGTCGGGCATGTTTGGCCGCGGTGCAGAGCTCATTAGGATGACGTTCATCTTCTTACTGTCCTATTGTTCTTCATTTCGTATGGCCTAGTGCAACATGTAGTCATTCAAGTGCTTCATAGTTGAACCTCAAGGGCAACGTAATGAAGCACTGGATTGTATCTGCGTGTATACTGTATGTTGTGTGTACAAGCGAATGAATGAACGTCCTTGAAAGGAAACGTAGATACAGAAAAAAAAAAAAAAGACATAAAAATTCTTCAAATGTTCCCAGTCCATGTCACACATATCAAATTGGATGCATGTCTGTCTGTAAGGCACCGGTCTGCAGCAGAAGCTCTCCCTCACTTCTTTGTCTGCAGTAATAGTCTCCTTAGCATAGCCCAAGCCTTGGCCAAAAATGGAAGATTTTTATAGAACTGCTGTAAATTCCAGAAGCCTAAGACTCCTAGGTCTTCTGTTCCTTTTAGGAAGGAGTGGCTGAAAAAGCCATGCAACCCAGTTTAATTGGTGTGCAGAAAATAGATACAGTAGATATAGGTATAAATAGAAAAAAAAAGGCACACCACTCGATCAAGTTGGTAAAATGAATGGGTGGATTGAATGGCACATGTCATTCAGCTTGGGAAAAAAGATGTCTTAAGCTATGTCTACACGGCATAGACAAATGATCGTATTTTCGGCGGTTTTAGGATTCTAAAACCAATGAAAACATGATCGTTCAGCCACTCCATAGACTTTATTTGGACAAACAGCCAGTAGTCTACACAGGTCATTTTTTTCTCTGCTCATCTTCTGGCACCGGCGTATTATACAATATGTTGTATAATACACCAGCATTATGCGGTCTGTTTCCTATACAGTCAATTGTATGGGTGACGGCAAAAAATCGAGAGGGTTTTTGCGCATAATGTGACAAAAACCACGGTCATGCATCGGACAAAAACGGGTCGACTTTCGGATTGGTTTTTGTCCAATGCCGTGTAGACATAGCCTTATAGTCGCTTTAATTAACACATACATATATGTGACTGGACAGTATACAGATCTCTTGCATGCAAGGGGGCATCCTCTATGTTTGCAGGAAAGAAGGTTTCACGGCCATACTAACAGCTAGGAAGCTGAAATGAGACTGAACACAGCACAGAGGCAGCACAAACCCCCATGCTATTTAAGAAAAATACCCAGGTGCAGTTAATTGGTGGTAGCCCATACATCTCTCCAATAGGTGGACCGAAAACTGCACCTTAAATTGACATCTATTTACATAGCATGCAAAAAAGCTAGGTGCAGTTTTCTGTCCACCCATGGGGGTTTGTGCTGCCTCTGTGCTGTGTTCAGTCTCATTTCAGCTTCCTAGCTGTGAGAATGGTCGTTTTTCTGTTTTTTCTTTGAAAGAAGGTTTCACCATCATCATAGATGTGGATTCTTCACTGTAAGAGCAGTGACACTATGGAGCTCACTGCCACAAGAGGTTGTGATGGTGGATTAATTGATCAAGTTCAAGACAGGCCTAGATGTTTTCCTATTTATGAAAAATATAATAGTAAAGGTGATTTTATACTAGCTTCATATGTAAAAAGTAGATGGAGCTAAAAACAAATGATTTTATTGGAAAATAAGTATCATATAAAAATGATAGACTAAAACGTGCAGCACAACTCCTCCATCATAAGTAAATGTAAAATACAATACATACTAGAGCATCTCAAATTAGAATATCACTGAAAAGATAATTGATATCAATAATTTGTCAGATAGAGAAACCCATATATTGTATAGACTCATTACAATATGAATGACAAGGTTTAATATAATACATTTGTGAGCCCTATAACAAATAAAAGATCCTGGAGAACCCCTTTAATTTTCAACGATATTCTAATTTTTTGAGATGCACTAGTATATAGTGAAGCGAATTGCATCCAGGGATATGTGTGGTACAACAAGTAAGCAACATCAAGTCAACAAATGCCACATACAAAGTTATATTAAAGTGTAAGATTATGCATAATGAGATATACTGAACCTAGATGATCGGAATGTAGAGGAGGGCACCTAACCTCAACCCCGACGAGCGTTTCACAAGCGAAATAGCTTAGAATGTAACACTGTTCGGCCAAAAACATGCAACACTATTTTGGCGCAATTAGTGGCATAAAATAAGCCAACTAATAGAAGGTATATACTTTGACTAGACAGAACCTGCAATATTTATCCTGGTGTTACACTGAGTATTAGACAGTACTGATTAATCTGCCCCAATGCGTTTTCATTTTTTGTTGTTCCCCCTCAGTTGCCGCTTCCATTCATCTTTTAGGGTGTGTACCTTGTTACTGGCTCTGTGCTTTGGCTCACAGATGCGTTTTTGTTTCCCACTATGTATCTCATCGGGCATTTGGATATGGGTGATCCATTTGCCTAACTTGTCTTGCCTCTTAAAAAAGAAAAAAAAAATTGGAATGATTTAAAATAACAAAATAAGTAAAACTTGTCCTTTTGTTCTCTCCTGGTCTGATAGTTCCTGAGACCTTAATAGTCCATGTACTAAAAACTTACGGTAGCCTTCTAGGTTGGAAAAAAAAAGAAGATACCGGTCCATCAAATTCAACCTTTAGAAATATCAAATATACATTATTCAATGCTGGGTTAATCATAACACTCAATGCCTTCTTAATTAGATAAGTACATGTGCTTTCTTAGTATCTGTCATCATTACTTCTTGGGGTAGGGCATTTCATAGTTCACTGACTGCTGTAACTGTAGAGAACCCTTTCCCATATTGATATTTGATCCATATTTCTACCATATGTAATGGATGTTCCCTCTTCCTTTTTACAATCTTTAGAAATAATGTCATGTGCTACTTATCGCTCTATCGTCAACATGGTCTTATGAGGAATTTACAGAGGGACATCACTTCCATAGCGGGTTTTTATCTCCAAGTAATTTTATTACAGATTTTGACCTTCTCATTTTTATTTATCATACATTTGTAGGTCTTGAAATCGGCAGAAGAGCCCTATCCATTTCATGGCCTGTCTCAGGAACCGGAGGCGGAGAAGCCTGTAAAGCACTTTCTCGATAGGCACGAACTGGAGGATCTCCAGCCGGAGATGATGAAACCTGTTTCCTGGGAGAGAGAGATTACTGGGAAACTGAGCCAAGGAAAACAACACAGGTACATGTTTACCTTGTACCAAGCTTTGAAATTCAATAAGACACCTTTGTGAGATACAATGTCTTCAGTGCATCAGCTATCATGAGACAGAACTTCCATTTAGATGATTACAGAGGCAGCTTTCTCTTTGCTTAGAACGTCTATCTTCCTGTGACATTTCAGGCTCCTACTCTTACCGGTGGTACTGGAGCTAGTTTGAGTGTCTTGAACCAATGTCACATTAAAGGTGCCCATATACATTAGACAAAAGTTAAACAAAATGGGCAGTTTCAACCATAATGAACGTCCATCGGGTGAAATTGATCAACGAACTATGGCCTGTTCACCTCCATAATCTGGAAGGAAGATGGCCACGCTTGACATTTTTCCCGATTTGTTTCTAGAAGAAAGATCTTTCAACTGACTTTTTTTCCTTGAAAGAATCTTCCTATTAAAATGGAATATTTATTAAGACCGTTAAAAAGAGAAATAGAAAACTCCCCCAATAGACTCTGTTGATTGGACCCAATCTAAACAGGGCTACCATATTGTTTGCCTACCCATCTTGTCAACAGTAGTTTTCTAGTATGCCATCTTGGTTACGCTATTTTATGGTTGAGTAGGAGGTTCCCATGCGGGGCCGGCCTTCTAAGTCTTTGTTGTTATTACTGAATGCGTCATCTGGGTGTTACCATTCAAGTTTTTAAAGCGTTTTGTCCCTGAAGATTCTAACTCTTAGCACTGATTGGACAATATGATAATGTGCAGGGACACACCCCAAATTGGTAACTCCCACCTGACAGATTCAGTAATACATTTCTAGGAGGAATAACAGAGGAACAGCACAGCACAGAGATAGAAGAGAAGGTGCTCCAGGATTGTCATATCACAGGGAACACAAGGAATTACTAAAACAGACAAGTCAGGAGAAGCCACAGGTCTTCTTTAATATGGGAGCAACAATGGAAATGCATTATTGTGTAGCAAACGAGAGGTCTGTCTCCAAGAGTAGCAGGGTCACTGCTTGTTAGTGCCTGTCCTCTAGAGAAGGGCCTGTGTCAATGACGTCCGTATGCTCTAACAGGGTATACTGTATGTACCGAGTTTGTCATAGGGCATCCTCTTTAATATTGTATAACTCTTAGTTACTCTGAAATCACCATGGATAATCCTTTATTTTGTTATCCGCACACATAGAAGCAGAAAGCAATCACTCAGACTGCAAGTAATTACACAGTGAACATTAACTACAGCATTCGTGATATTTTAGATTCAGCGAGCTCAGAGCTGCATAAAGTAACAAAATTATCCGGAAGAAATAACCCAGTTGTCTGCTGCAGCTGTTGCGGACAAATGAACATTAAATAGACGTCTATGAGAAACAGCAAGATGCCAGAGAAATCAGTGATTTTCTCTAATTATTAGTAATTGTGTAAACTCGTATATACAGCTTTTGCTCTCTCACATCATTTAGTAGTGTTTAGATAAGCATCAGGGAGATTATCTTGGGGTGGTACAGGGCAGATCAAAGCATGGAAAGGGAGGGGAGCATCCAAGGAGGAGAGCTTATACAAGCTGTATGAGGAGAGGACTGTATAAAAACGGAGTTAGTTTGGAGGAGGAGAATCATTTCCGCTGTGTACAGGTGTAAAGAGAAAGCAGAGCATACACAGCAATCTGTAGATTTTATACACCAAGTCATCACATCCAGTATGTATTACTGAGAGGACATCTCCACATGAGAAAATCTGAAACAAGGAGCAGGAAGAAAAATTAAATATTGAGGGGTTGGGGTCATATTGAATGAAGAAATGAAGATTATAGTCTAATATTTAGTGCAAAGAGTTTATTTTAAAAAAAATTACACAGTGCTACCTATTGATTTATACTGCATGGAAAACGCAATATATAAAGAGACAAAAACTGAAGAATTATTGTTTTATTTGTTACTTTTTTTCTGGGGGGGAGTGGGAGGTTAGAATAAAAAAAATCGTTCTCCTAAAACTGTATAGGTGTAAGACTTTCTTTGTTGCCCATAGCAACCAGCAAGACCTCCCTTTAATTTTCATGTAAGTGGCTCTGAAAAAAATCAAAGGGGAGCTCTGACTGGCTGCTATGGGCAACAAAGAAATTCTTACACCTAGACAGTTTTCATACTTGTCCCCCTATGGCTTTAGGAAAGAGGGGATAAAATATCAAAAAGAAAAAGATCACAAACACTTCATGCGTTCAATTCTCCTTTGGGGGCAAATCCTCTTTGTTAAAAGGGTCACTTGACAATAAGTAGATCACAAGGCATCCCCCTACTGGAACCCACTAGAAAGGAAGAAAAACATGACGGTGAGTGTTTCATTCTCCTGCAGTGCCACCACAGTTGGAATTTAAGAATTAAAAGCATATCTATATATATATGTCCACACACCTATATAAATAGCACCACTAGACACACCATTGATGATTGCACCGATATGGCTATGCAATAACTTACATTCTCATTTATCAAGAATCCATACTGCAACCATACAGCCGGTAGCAGCCGTGTCTCTTGCTGGCAAAATCCCTGACGAAGGGACTCACTGTTTCGAAACAAGTGGGATGTTTGGTAGCATGTAGGCTCCGTAGTGAAGGTGACGTCACCCTCTAGTTTTTGCCACGCGAGACACGAACCGCTAACCGCCGTAGGCACGCCGTAGCATGTTAACACTGGTGCAAGGGAGAATAAGGTAGGACTGCATAAACGCAGAACTACAAATATATAGTTAACAGGAGGAGTGTACGTCCACTTAGAAGGTTGCAGAAGGATGATGGTGCCGCACACCAATTGGAGTAAGGACGGGTGCTCTGTGGAAAGCCAGAAGGCTATAGTCCCATATATACAAAATCCACGGCACTCCTTTAGTAAAGGTTGCAGTATGGATTCTTGCTAAATGAGAATGTAAGTTTTTGTATAGCCACATTGGTGCTATCTTCACAGGTGTGTATATTGGTGCTCTTTTTATAGGTGTGTGGGTTTATATTGGTGCTACTTTGGCAGTGTTTTCTAGTGCCACTATATACCGCAGTGGTATACCTAGTAGTGTGTTTGGAAATGAAGCATTACGCAGTGCCTATTCAAAGCAATGGCTTGTCTGTGTAATAAATTGCAGAGAGAGGAATTCTCTTTGTAACTTCTCTTTACTCTGGCCAGAAGATGAGCTTCCTGAATATGGGACCCCTCCCCACTATTATCTCAGAATTCCCTACTTGTGTATATGGAAATAGGTATTCTAAACTGGAAAACCCCTTTGTTAAATATGATCTGTACGGATATGATTTAATATTAACCTATGAGTCAATTTAAAGAGTAAACATAGGACATTGACATTTCAGCAAAGGCATTTTTATTACTTTCTGCAAAGTCAAAAGTTTCCATACATTTCATTAGTATTTGGGAGCTTTGCCCTTAAACTGTATGACTTGGGTCAAACGTTTTGGATCCTTCCACAAGCTCCTCACAATAGTTGGTAGGCATTTTGGTTCATTCCTCCTGACAGAACTGGTGTAACTGAGCCATGTTTGGAGGTCTCCTTGCTCGCACTGGCCTTTTCAGCTTTGCCCATACATTTTCAACAGGATTGAGATCAGGGCTTTGTGATGGCCACTCCAAAACATTGACTTGGTTGTCCTTAATCAACTTTGAAACCAGTTTGGCAGTAGCTTCAGGTCATTGTCCATTTGGAAGACCCATTTCCGCCCAAGCTTTAACCTCCTGGCTGATGCCAGTGCACCAGTCCCTCCTGCAGCAAAACAACCCCACAACATAATGCTGCCACCCACGTGTTTCACAGTTGGGATGGTTTTCTTAGGCTTCCAAGCTTCTCCCTTTTTCCTCCAAACGTAAGGATGGTCATTATGGCCAAACAGTTAAAAAAAAATAAAAAAAAAAAAAAAAAAAATTTGTTTAACTGAATTGTATTGTTTTTTCCAAACAGATCAGATTACATGTCAATTGAACAGTACATAGTAGTAAGTCTTTATCAGTTACAATCAACATGATCAAGAAATGTACCAAAGTAAAAGAATTACCATATAAAATAAAAATGTATCAAAGGAATAACAAAGCCAGAGATACTCATCAAGTAACATTTGTCAGTATTAGTATCCAATCAGTAATGTAAAATAAACAGTTCAGTTTTAGTTTCATTAGACCACAGGATTTGTCTCCAAAAATGTAGGTCTTTGTTCCTGTGCATTTACAAACATTAATCTGGCTTTTATGTGTTTCTTTTGGAGTAATGGCTTCTTCCTGGCAGAGTGGCCTTTCAGCCCATGTTGATACAGTACCCGTTTCACTGTGGATAATGACACAATCTTACCAGCTTCCAGCAGAATCTTCACAAGGTCTTCTGTTTTTGCTCTTGGGTTGATATGCACATGTCGGACTAAATTATTCTGGCATTTGGAAAATATAAGTAATTTTGGTTTCTAATTGACCTAAAACGGGGAAGGTTTATTCTGATTTCATGACAGATAGTGAGAAAAACATGTATATGTGTCTTTATATAGTATATGTAAACTTCTGGTTTCAACTGTATGTATTTTAATGATGGGGGATGGAGCTAGTTAGAACTGATGAGTAGGAGATTTCTCTATATGAACACAAGAACTTAAAGGGAACCTGTCACATAGGTTATGCTGTACTTGCTGAGGACAGCCCAAGCTAGTGTCAGACCTGCTGTTCCAAGCACTGTGCCCCTTATTCTGTAAGATGCAGGAGTTTTAGAGCATTTACCCCTCAAATCTTAAAAATGAGCAGGTGTTAGCCCCGCCCACAAAAAGCTAGCCCCGCCCACTGACAGTTATTCACATGTTTCTACCTATTCAAAGTAATAGGTTTATCAGTTGAGGTGGGCGGGGCTAGTCTCAGGTAGGCGGGGTTTGAAAAAACTGACTCTTTGAATGACTCTTCTGGCTGAAAACTGCAGATTTAAGCATTAAATACACGAAAACTACAGCATCTTACAGAATAAGGGACACAGCGCTGGAAACAGCAGGTCTGACACTAGGGGAGGCATAATCTATGTGACAGGTTCTCTTTAAGCACACCTACTATTTACTGCAAGGCACGTCTATTCTTTACATGTATTCTATACCTGAAAGACACATGTGACCAATATGGAAGAGGGGTTAAACCGAGAGAGAGAGAGCGAGAGCAGGAACCATGATACCTGATGCAGGAAGCTGTACTGAATGAACGATCAGAAGAGCACCACAGATCCCCACATGTGCACACACATAAAGGGGCCAAATTTGCCAGCTAGTGATTGTAAGCTATAATTTCCATGTTTTCCTGTAACTTTACAACTTTCATGATGCAATAGATCTTAATTTTTTTTCTAAGAAGTTATCTTGAGTGCTCTTGCTATAGTTTGAAGATGAACCTAGTGACAGAGTGAAGCCATGCTGATATACCATTTAACAACTGAAGTTTAATCTGTCAAACTCCATTTTTGCAGAAGATTAGTACTGCTACCCAGAGGCAACATCTACATGGAGTTTGTATTCTTTAACCATGTGTTATGATGTCTTCTTCCAGGCGCTCAAAAAAAATAATGCAGGGATTGGGGGCAGTGAGTGATGATAAATTCTGTACATCACTGCAGTACATGTTGGTGCTATACAGGTAACATAAATGATTTCCTTTAATCCTGTATAAGGAGAAGAGGAAGTTAACATCAGACAAATCTAAATTCTGCTGGTTTCCTATTTCCCATGTGAGAAACAGACCATGACTATTCATATGAGTTTGGGTCCTATCTAGATATCGTCAGTTTTACCATGTAAAGTCTGAACCTGTAATTGCCAAGATCATACACCAACAGCAACTGGAGAAGAGCATGCTCCTAATTACTTGTTATACCTTCAAGAGTCTCTTATTAAAATTTAAGGTTTCTCAGTCTCTGATAATCAGGTCTAATGAGCTGCTATTAGCATATAGTTCGTACATAATGTATGTCAATTATCTAGAATTATCTTGGAGTGTGCAAGTCATACATGTGAATGAATGTGGCTGTATTACCTTGCCCTACACCCCCCGCCGGTTCCATGCTCTGTGCCACTGTTCATCCAGATGCTCCTGGTTCATGACTGTATTACAAGAGAATAGGGAAATTCTTATGGGAAGGATGTGCCTCAGATATGCACAGGTAAAATCTGCAGTGGGTTACAAATTTACAAATTTCATCCACGTACCGCAAACATTTTCCGCACAAAAAAACAGTTGTGCTGCAGATTATCGAGGTGCATCAACAGCTAAAACTGCATCCGCACCAGGATCTGCAACAGAAATGTTCTGACCTCTGTGGCCTGACACTGATGATGGAGATGTAGATGGGCAGGAATGTAGGAGAAAAGGAGTAGAAGAGATATAACCACCTTCAGGATGCGCCTCTATTAACTAGAACAGAGAGGAGCTACAAAGCATCTCTCCTTAGGAGCGCCGCCGCCGCTGTGCATTACCCAGATAATCCATTTATTCAGTAGTAACTGTGTAATGCTTCATATCTCCTCTGGGGGTGCTGCAGAGAAATGAAACACTTCGGGTGACATGTATGAACGGGGCTGCGCCAGATATCTGCCGTCTTTTCAGCCCAATATCCAGCGCAGCCCTGTTCGCTGCGCTGAAATCCCTCCCGCACGCCACTCCTGGGTGCACTTTGTAATGCGCCTCAGATCGGGGGCCGTGCGGGAGGCGGGGCACACTAGAACCGTACGAGGCTATAGATTTATAGCTTCGTTAAAGCATTTCTAGGCGCAGTACAGCTGGACAGGTAGAGCACTTTCAAAGTGGTATCCCTGTGCCAGAAATGGCGCACTAGCGCTAGAATGCGCCTGATTTATGACCCGCTGCAGAGCAGGTTCAGAAATCAGGCACATTTTAGGCTACTTTTAGACACATAAAAATTGTCGCCTGGACAACAAAAATCATACATGTCGCCCTGTGTGTCAGGTACTTTCACGGATTAGGTTCAAATACACAAATGGACCAGCGAAGACGGCATAAGGTGAATGTGAAAATATAAAATCACCAATTTATTCATGCCCATAGGCACAGTTATAAAAGTCCTCGTGAGAAAAAATGTATGTAATTATGTTTTAATTGGTGATAGTATATAACTAAGACAATGTGCTCTGTTTAACTATGCCATGAGTAAGGGCAAGATGTGCCCGAAACGCGTCGGCGATTTTTTGTGTCTAGGCGTCAGTGGTTTTTTCTCTGTCACCCTGTCTCACGAGGACTTTTACAACTGTGCCTATGGGCATGAATAAATTGGTGATTTTATATTTTCACATTCACCTTATGCCGTCTTCGTTGGTCCATTTGTGTATTTGAACCTAAGCTGTTTATCCTGTGCAACTGGAGCAGGGACCGTGCGATATGGGCAAATTGCTATATTCCTGAACAAGGGAGGTGAGCTGACTCAATTATCTTCTATTACAAAACTTTCACGGATTACAGCAGATTGCTAAGGGTTTTAGCAGTGGGCATCCTGTAATTGGCTTATCAGTGGATCCTTCCAACAAATAAGGATTGCCCAAAACACGATCCATAGAAACTTGACCCATAGGGACAAACTGATTTCTGTAGCATGAGGTTCTTGTGACTTTGGAGACCTAGGAGCAGTATTACAGTTAGCAACATAGGCAAAGCTTACCTGAGGCCTCCAACGTTATGCTATTTCTACTTCCACTACTAAGATCCTTCACCCTTGTAGCAACATCTCCCGTAAATATGTGGTGGCTGTGCTTGGGGACAATATGGCGTGGAGTCAGGAGCTGAGCCCACTATGTTTGTGGCAGATGCCAGCTGTATTAAATGGGGTGTTCGGTTGCACTCAGAAGTCCCATAGAATAGAATGGAGAGTTGTGTGCAAGTGCGATGGGTTCTTCATTCCCATTTTAACCCCTTAACGACCTAAGACTTATCCATACGTCCAGGTCGTTTGGGGGTTAACGCACCTGGACGTATGCATACGTCCTGAGGATCGCGCAAACTCTAAAGAGAATTCGCTCGATCGGCCGGGGTGCCCAGCTGTATATTACAGCTGACACCCCGCAGCGTCGGCCCCGCCCCCGGTTCGCGCGGGGGGGGGGGGGGGGTGGCTGGTTAACCCCTTAATTATCGCGACAAACGGGTCGCAATAACTAAGAGAGACCAGGAGGAGATCGCTCCTCCTGCGTCTCTGCGGCGGCGGCAGCGCACGGATCGGGCGATATGCAGCTCCTGCCCTCTGACAGACAGCACGGAGGGCAGAGAATGCTTCCGGGTTGTTTTGACGTCACGATGCCGGCCGTGCCCTGTGGGGCCCCGGCATCGTGACTGACAGTTGTCATAGGAACCATCATAGCAACAAGCTATGCACTGTTTCCTATTGAATAGAGATCTAAAGATCTCCATTCAAATCCCCTATGGGGAAAAGTAAAATAAAAATGTGAAAAAAAAAAGAAAAAAGAAAAACAAGTAAAACACAAACACGAAAAAAAAAAATAAAAATACGTACACCGCCCTTTTCCCCTTTTACAAACGCCAATCGCCCCAAAAAAGATCAAAAAAAAAGGGAACCCATATTTGGTAACGCCGCGTGCGTAACGACCTGCCTATAAATCTGTCAGTTAATTAACCCTAGGGGTGAAGGGCCGTAAAAAAAAACAATCACAAAAATTAAGATTATTGTTCATTCCCGCAGCACAAAAAAAGGAATAAAAAGCGATCAAAAACTCCTAAAAACGCCAAAGTTGTCCAATTAAAACTCACTTCATCCCGCAAAAAAAAAGTCCTTATACAGCCTGTATATGGGAAAAAAAAAAAAATGTATGCTCTCAGAAGATAGCGATGCATAAATATTGTTTTACACACTAAAAACACTTTTTTCTTTTTTTTTTTAAAAAAGTGTTTAAACATAAAAAAACTATATAAATAGGGTATCGCCATAATCGTAGCGCCCCAAAGAGTAAAGCTAACTTATCACGGATACTGCACGGTGACCCTGTTAAAATAAAAATAAAAACACTACTAGGATTGCGGTATTTTCTTCCCCTCTGGCCTCCAAAAAAATGGATTTTAAAAGCGATCAAAAACCCTTTGTCCCCCAAAAAAGATACTAATAAAAACGTCAACTCATCCCAAAAAAACAATCCCTACACAGCTCCAAGCACAGAAAATTTAAAAGTTATGGCTCTCAGACTATGGCGATGCAAAAACGTATTTTCCTGGTTGAATAAAAGTGTTTTTATTGTATAAAAGCAGTAAAACAAAAAAAAATATACAAATTGGGGTATCGGTGTAATCGTTTTGACCTGCTGAGTAAAGCTACATGTCATATAAACCGTACATGACCGCAAAATAAAAAATAAAAATAAAAAACACTACCAAGATTGCTGTATTTTTTCAAAACATCTCAGAAAAACCTTAAAAAAGTGAAACATAGCATCATATGCACCCCAAATGGTACCAATGAAAACATCGACTCATCCCGCAAAAAACAAGCCCATACACAGCCTGCACACAGCAAAATAAAAAGTTAGGGCTGTCAGAATGGGACAACATAAAAACGCAATTGTTTATAGACTTAGTCCTACTGTGTAAAAGTAATAAAACAGAAACAACTATCTAAAATCTAGCTCATTGTCATTGTACCGACCCCCATAGTAAAGTTATCACATCATTTACACTGCCCGGCGAATGCTGTAAAAATTGAAACTCAAAAAACAATGACCAACTGCGTTTTTCCCCCCATTTTCATTGCCCAATGCTAAAAAAAAAACTTTTGGAACACCTGTGCTCCAAAATGGCACAGTACACCCTAGATGAGAAACCTGATGGGTGTTTAAATCCAAAATGGGGCGACTTCTGGAAGGTTTGCCTGTTCTGCTACTTTGGGGCTTTGCAAATGCGACATGGCCCCACCAAAATCTGCGTTCCAAAAGCCAAATAGTGCTCCCTCCCTTGTACGCCCTGCCATGCGCCCACACAGCAGTTTACACCCCACCTGTGGGGTCTATATACTCAATGCACCCCTGGATATTATTCATTAAGGGTGTAGTTTCCAATATGCGGTCTATTTAGGGTGTTTATTAAGTTTTAGCACCTTAGGGTGTCCCAAAAACCCGAAATGGCGCCTAAATAAAATTGTATTGAAAATGAGACCCCAGAGTAAAGTAGGTGCTCCTTCATTTCTGGGGGTTATGGTTGACCAAATAATGCACTAGGGCCACATATGGATATCTCTAAAAACGGCAGAAACCTGGGGGAATTGATATTAAGTTTTCATTACCTAGTCACATTTACCGTATTCCAGTGAAAAAATGGATAAATAATGAAAATCTGCAAAAAAGTGAAAAATTTTGAAATTTCACCTCCACTTTGCTTTTAATTATCTGTGAAATATCTAAGGGGTTTTCAAACTTCCTAAATAGTGTTGTAAATACTTAAGGGGTCTAGTTTCTCAGATGGCGTCACTTATGGGGTATCTAACATGCAGGCCCTCAAAAACCACGTCAGAAAATGGGAGTGGTCCCTAAAAAAATGACATTGCAAATTTTCTTGAAAATGTAGAAATTACTACTAAATTCTAAGCCCTCCTGTCGTTAAAAAAAAAAAAAAAACACATTTAAAAGATGATGCCAACCTACAGCATATGGTAGATGCTAGTTATAAACTATTTTATGGGAATAATTATCTGTCTTGCACCGAAATTTTGCAACTTTCAAAATCGCAAATTTTTCCAAATTTTCCATGAAATTTTGATATTTTTCACAAACAAACAAGGATTTTTATGGATAAAAATTTCTTACTAACTTAAAGCACAATGTGTCACGAAAAAACAATCTCTGAATCACATGGATAGGTAAAAGTGTAAAAAAATTAAATTTTCACATAAAGTTTAACATTGTCAATCAAAAATAGGGCTTGTCAGGAAGGTCAAAACAGGCTGTGTCCTTAAGGGGTTAAAAATAGGTGGGAGAGGTTGGACTTCCATCTGTCAGACTTTGATGGCATATCCTAGTAAGAAAACCATCAATGTGCATGGTGGGAGAACACCCCTTTAAGTTACAAAGGCCTCAGGATACAATATCCTCAACATATAATGGTCTTCACTGGGACATTGCATCTTGAAACCACACTGGCCATATAATGTCACAGACACTGTTAATCTATGACTCGTGATTGATGGAAGATCCAACCAATTATCAAAAACATTTTACTTGTAAAACCCTTGTATTAGTGAGGTGCATGCAGTGATCTTGGTCATTGCGCCCTTCAGTTTTGCGGCCTACAGTCCTAAGCCTACATGTATTTGGGAGCATGCAGTATTGGCGGTTAGTTCGCCTCTCTACATACTGCGTACTACATGTCCTGTCTGCTCTTACATGTATTAGTGAGGTGCAATGATTTATTTTTTAATAGTTTTTATGAATGCGTACTACATGTCCCGTATGCTCTTACAATTTTGGGAAAAAGGATTTTTTTTTTTTTTGGTTCTAGTAGTTTTTTTACAGTGTGTTTAATTGTATGCTTTTTTATGTAGGTTTATCTCTTTCCTCTTACAGTACAGTGTGGTACTACATTCTTTTATGCTCTTACATGTATTATTGAGGTGCATGCAGTGATTGGTAGTCTAATAGCTCCTCTCTATAGTACAGTGCAGTACTACATGTCCTGTACTGCTCTTACATGTATTAGTGAGGTGCATGCAGTGGTTGGTGGTCTAGTTGCGCCTCTGTACAGTACAGTGCGGTACAACATGTCCTGTACTGCTCTTACAGGTATTAGTGAGATGCATGCAGTGATTGGTGGTCTAGTAGCCCCTCTCTACAGTACAGTGCGATACTACATGTCTTGTACTGCTCTTACATGTATTAGCGAGGTGCATGCAGTGATGGGCGGTCTATTGTGCCTCTCTACAGTACATTGCGGTACTACATGTCTTGTACTGCTCTTACATGTATTAGTGAGGTGCATGCAGTGATTGCTAGTGAACTATGTCTTGATGGACAGATGTATTTTTTCAACCGTATTATCTAACTATATTAAAATATCAAGTGATTCATCCCACATGGAGAAACAGCAAATGCCAAGTGACAGAATTACTGTTTTTTTGGTTACAGGTTTCCCCTCCCCCCATCATGAAAACAGATTAAAAACTACGGTTTACCCTTCAAAAAGCAAGCCCGTACATAGGCCAGTCAATACTTAAAGGGGTTGTCCACTTAAACATTTTTGTTTTTTTAGCATAATGCAACCCATTTAAAAAAAAATTTAAATTATACTTGGCTCGGGTCTAGCGCTGAACCGTCTTCCGCCTCCTGGTCTTCTGTTTACTTCTTCTGAATGGAGACGTCACCATTGTAGCGGGTGATTGGCTGCAGCGGTCACATGCCAATTCCGATTGGTTAATTCAAGCAGGGGTACCTGACCCCTTCTGCCAATCGGGAGCTGCAGCAGTGACATCCCCAAGCGGAAAAAGGAAGACGTGGACAGAAGAGTTGGGCGCGTGAGGACGGTTCAGTGCTGGATCCGAGGTGAGGAAAGAAGTGAGTGTATATATATATTTTTTTTTTCTCATTTTTAATTGGGCTGTTTTTTTTTTTTTTTTTTGTTTAGCTGTATTTTATTACATTTTCTTTTGAATATCAAAGCAATAACATATATCATGTACAGAACACGAGATATAACTTCACTGAATATCTGCTTCAACATAGAAACACCAAATATTAGCTATAGTGCAGGTATTTAACACTGTTGCAACATGTTATGACTTATAAAACATTATAAGAGAGCAGTATAGAAACCAAGCAGTTGGGGGTTAGATGAGACAAGACAAAAGGAAAAAAAAAAAAAATCACCAAATGTAGTGGGTCAGCAGGATAGGATTATGTAGCAAGTGTACAAGATCAGAATTCCTGGAAAATACAATAATCTTCCCAGGCCTTCCAAACCGTGTCAAAGGATTCCAAGTCATCATTCTTAAAAGGGATGTATCGCTTCCTTAGTTCGGCTGACTCACACTGCTCTCAGCTTGTCAACTCCTCAAATGCAGGGGGCGTTTCTTCCCCTCCCAGCTGGATGACATCATCCCCCCTTCACTGCTGGCTCCCGAGACTCCCCCCTCCCTCCCCTCTGAGTCCACATGTCACTGTGTCTCTCCCTATCAGTCTTAGCTACATACCACAGGCTGCATTCAATCTAGACTCAGCAGTGATCTCCTCTCCTCTCACAGCTGGAGATGTTACATTTGAATCCAGCTCTAGGAACGGCACAGATCTCCCTTCTATGCAGGAGAGTTAGTCAGGCAGGGATCGACACAAATTGTGCTGTTTCCCGATTGTGTAAGCCCTTCAGTGTAATTCTGTTTCTTCTGGCTGTGTGCCAGTGAAAATGTGCCGGCCCCTGAGTGAGAGACACAGGAATGCTGGCTCTGTGAATCGACCCAGGGGCTGTACAGAATGTAAATGAGCTCTCAGCTAGTGAAATGCAAGGAGGAGGGATCAGCAGGGATTCGACCAGGACTGGATATCCGTGTAAACAAAACACAAGATAAGGAATACTGTGAATACAAGACAGCTTTGCTAATGACATCTAATTGCAAAGTTGCTTGTTTTCACTGTCCCCTTATTCTGAAGACCATTTAATGAAATGATAAAACCCCTTTAAGGGCTGTAAGGTATTCCATATCCCTAATTTCTTTAATACGTGAACATAAAGCTTCTCTAGAGGGAGGGAGAGCCTGTTTCCAGTGTTTAGCTATCAAACACTTGGCTGCAGTTACCATATATAGAAATAACCTGCCCAGCGAAGGGAATGGAACATTTGAAATATAGTTTTGGAGCGTAAGAGGGATCCAAACCTAAAGGATCTCAAAGGCCAACAACTGAACCTGCCTCCAAAATGAACTTATCCTGGTACAAGCCCAAAACACATGCAGTACATCCGCTCCTGGCTCCCCACACCTCCAACACACATCCGGCAAAGACGGATTCAGCTTATGTAAGAGGGCAGGTGTGTGGTACCAATACATCAACAACTTAAATTGGTTTTCTTTGTTTTGGATAGAAATAGAGGACCTAGAAGCCTGACACCAAATGCTTTGCCATTCTTCCTGAGATAAGGAGAAACCCAAGAACCTTTCCCACCTGGACATATATGCGTGCGGTGCTGGGGATATCATCAATTGATATAGAGCTGAGATCAGCCCCTTAGTGGAGACGCCTGCTCGGCAAATCTGCTCAAATGTAGAGGGTTTAGAGACCCCATCCGCTCCCAGCACCGAGTCCATATAATGCTTAATTTGTAAATATGAAAAAAGGCTTGAGGCTGGCAACCCAAACTGAGATTGTAAATCCTGAAAGGGCTTTATTCTTAACATATGCGGGTCCACAAATTGGGCTGTTTTATGCTACAAACAAAGAAAAAAAATATTGATGTGGGCAACCCCTTTAAACAGTTATGGGTGTTTAAATATGGCAGTATTGGTAGAATTCGTGAGGAACCGAGAGAGGCGGGTTGAAGTAAGGTAGTGCCGAAAGTGACGCCATTTCATCTATTTGAAAACATCTGCATGAATAAAGGGCGGTCAGTGCTGGATGGCAGCATTACAGCGAGCGCTCACCATGGTTACAGAGCAACGTGTTCTGTCCCTACAAAGATATATATGCTAATACATCAGATTAACGTCGCCAACATCATGCAATGAGACCGGGGCCGGCTGCCATTAAGGAAAATGAGAAGTCTCAAGGCATCCGGAGCCGGCAGCCTTCTATTTCCACATTATTTATTCCGAGCACTTCAGATGTGAATAATGCAGATCTCAGCGTGATCCCGTTGTGAATTGACTTCTACAATACTTGATGGGACTTTGCTTTGTTCTGCCGCTTTATTCTGCATGTAGTTAAGAAGTATAGCTCAGCACAGAGGAAGACGTGATGTCAGATCTGCAACTACTGAGGTGTGGTAGAGGGTGACCTAGTGAGCTCCATCCAGTGGCTCTATGTTTGCAACTAGTTGGAGAGCCACGGGTTGGAGACCGGTGACCAAGAGGAGGGGTCTATACATTTCTAGAGGGTGTCATGCCCCTTTTTTGGGCTCTGTCGGCCTCATGGGAGTCTTACATTGCAGTCCTGTTGATTTCGATAAGGAACATGATGCTCTGCAGTTGACTCAAGCCTTGTACTTAACATAGGCCATTTCCTCAACTCCCATATGCTTAAAGGGGTTGTCTCACTATATCAATTCATCTTACCTCAGTCATGTTTTCTCAGTTTAATTTTTGAATTCAGGGGCGTGTTTACAGGCCTCTACTGGCTCCTCAAACTGCTGAGGACAACAGGTCTGTAGCTATAGCGACCATTGCCGGCAACCTATCAAGAGAGATCAAACAGGTCTGTAGCTATAGCAACCTGAGGAGCAGATGCAGCCCATACAAGAGGGGATATCTAGGAATAGGTAGGGCACTGTTCATGGACATATATTGCAAAGTGACTTGTTTTTGCAAGATCTTTAACATTAAAAGCAGCAATCCTTTTAAGGTTATGGTAACCAGCAGTTTTGCTATGATCATTATTTTCATAGTTTGGTAGGGAGATTTTGAAATTTTTTTCAAATGTTGCAAATCACCCGCATCTTTTTTCCTTCGGCACGGGAAGCATTAAAGGGGTTGTCTCACTACATTGATTCATCTTACCTCAGTCCTGTTTTCTTGGTTTCATTTTGAATTCAGGGGAGTATTTACTGACTTCTATTAGGCTGCAGTAGAAGCCAGGTCTGTAGCTATAGCAAACAGTACTGGCAGTCTATCAGGACAGATCAAACAGGTCTGTAGCTATAGCGACCTGAGGAGCTGATGCAGCCCATACAAGAGGGGATATCTAGGAATAGGTAGGAAACTTTTAATGGACATATATTGCAAAGTGACTTGTTTTTGCAAGATCTTTAAAGGGGTTTTGCCACGAAGTGACTTCCTTACCTGTTATCTGCTCAGGACAGATGATAAACAAATCATGAGGTGTCATTAACTGCTGCAGGGGGGAGAGAGAGGGCCCGCGCAGAGCGAGTAAGCAAGGGAGCGTCTGCAATGTTGACTAAGATAATGACATTACAACTAGTGGATTCTCTATACAGCAGAAAGCCTCATATATTGCACATTTCTCCCCAGCCCCTTGCAAGCTCCTTCATGTTCCCTGTCATCAGATAAGAAGTGCAAACACGCAAGCGTGGCCAGTTCAGCTCCTGGTCGTATCTAATGTAAACTTTTAAGTAACTAAGGGCGTGTAAAGAAAGCTGTAGCTCTCACAGGCTTGACTTTTTGTAATCACCTATATTTAGAAAAGTGATGAAATACTCATTGGAGGATCCCACGTCAACATTACATCGTGGCAAAACCCCTTTAACATAAAAAGCAATCCTTGTAGTGAGACAACCCCTTTAAGGTCATGACAGTTGCGGCAACCTGCACCCTCAGCTCAAAGGAGTATTCACACTTTGCACTTTGATGGCATATTGATAGGATTTGCCACTAAAGTATGATAGGTGCAGGACGCGCACCTTTCACTTAACGGGCCCTCAAAAGTCTTGGCTCAGAATGGAGAATTGGTCTTGCTTGTGCACGGCTCTCCATTCTGTTCTATGGAAATTCAACGTACAGCCAAATACACCAGTACTCAGAACTCCCATAGAATAGAATTGACATTTCCTGTCTTGTAAATCAGCCATGTGAACTTCCCTTAAGAGTTATCTTTACGTCTTAAGATGAAGGACAGTGATGGTACAAACCCAGTGATTTCTCCAGCAAGAACAGAGAACCGACCTCCCCAACATCTAATCCTTATATCCTTTTTATTTCAGATCGAGTAAGGAAGAGGAGCAGATCCTGAAGATGGTAGACAATGACACAAATAATAATCTACACTGCCACCATCCTTGTGACAGCCTGCTAGTGGACCAGGAGTGTCTGGAGATCATCTTTCCAAAGCTCAGGAGCCCAACTCAAGATGATCATCAGTCTCCTGAGATGGACTTCACCGACTTCTCCCTCTTCGTTTGTGATCCATCAGTGGACTCTACTTCCGTGGTAGGTGACATTACTTGTCATGCACATTAACAGTTGTGGCCCCCTGTGAAACACTGTTAATGCAACCAGCATATCCTAGCAGCCTATGTCTGTCAAAGCATGCTGGAAGTTGTAGTTCTGGAACCACTAGAGGACCACCAAATAGGACACAAGAGATAGAGCTCTGGAAAAAATTAAGAGACCACTGCAATATTGTCAGTTTCTCTGATTTTTCTCTTCAGTGGTATGTATTTTTGATAAAAATGTACATTGTTTTATTATAGAAACTACTGACAACATGTCTCCGAAATTCAAAGCAAAAAAATTTGTATTTATTTGCAGTAAATGAGAAATCTTCAAAATAATAAAAAAAAGAAGCAGCAGCGCTGTCAGACCTCGAATAATGCAAAGAAAACAAGTTCATATTTCTTTAGAAACAATAAGACTAATGTTTTAAGTCAGGAAGAGTTTTCTTTTCAACTCCTTTGGCATGGTAGAAGTTATTTTTTCATTCAAATTCCTTTTGGCCTTTCCTAGCACTTGTTTTGCCATCCAGCTTGTCCTATTGCAAGAGGATTGTGAAGACCACAGCAGGGTTTTT
This sequence comes from Phyllomedusa bahiana, assembly GCA_025379985.1. Classification (NCBI taxonomy): domain Eukaryota; kingdom Metazoa; phylum Chordata; class Amphibia; order Anura; family Hylidae; genus Phyllomedusa; species Phyllomedusa bahiana. Next base: position 90,905 of record JAODAL010003681.1, read on the forward strand.
TATACTTTCCTTCATTAAATAAGATTTGGTTCAGGTGATCACCTAATCAGAAGCACATTAAGCAGAATGAGGTGTACTTTGGTTGGAATTCAACTGACACTGGAATGGAATGGCTGTCAGACATGGAGAGAGGCTGATTTTTAGAAAACCGTGCAGTGGTCTCTTAATTTTTTTCCAGAGCTGTATGTGATCATTTTGAAAAAAGGAGGTTGTCCACTTTGGACCTGTTGATCTCCCAGCGAGGTCCTGCAATTAAAGTTGAGTTATCAACAGGGCTGTGGAGTCGGACTCGGTGCCTGTTTTGCAGGAGTCGGAGTCGTCATAAAACGGACCGACGCCCAAAATATATAATTAGTTGGTCCAGTTAGATCGATGCAAAGAGCAAGAGGAATTGGGTCCGGCCAGTGCGACTGCTCCCATATCTTCAGCCTCATCACATGAGGAGTGTAAATGATGACGTGGAGCAGGCAAAGCGCTGCCCCAGGGGAAAAGATTCTGCTCCCAGGGCAAACGGATTTTAGCAAAATTTTTTACCTGCTTTCAAAAAAGTAGAAGAGTTCAACCATTCATCAAAAACTGACTGTGGCTGAGGCAATTCCTTTATACCCTGACATTGTTAGAGATGTTGCCCCTGTGGTCACCGCTTTGCCCCCAACCCAAGTTAGTGTAGAGAGGCCGTTCTCTAGCCTGGAAAGAATGAGATCAGATGTGAGGTCATGTATGCAGGATCTGATGGGGCCAATACTATTTCTCAAAACAAATTCAGAGACTCCACAAATGTTCCTGCAGTGTTTTGCATGTTGACAATTTTTTTGTGTCCTAAAGTCATATCCAATAAATATATTTTACACTGAGCAGCAAAATGGTAACAATGTTTTGAACTTGTGACTTTCAGGCTCCATATCTCACCATCCACTACAGCTTTGTACATGAGGCTACTGTAATTTTATATACAGTCATCTTACATATCTTATACATAAATTTGACCTGCAAGTATTTAGCATCTGCTTAGTTCTGCAGATTCTTTCCTGTAACTGATTTTTAGGAGCAAAACAGTAACAATGCAAAATGTTAATTTGTATTATTTTGTTAGTATTTGGGAAATCCACCTTTGGTTTTCAATACGTCCTGAATCCTTCTGGGCTCTGGATCAGATTCAAGCAGGTCTTGACCAAAATCTGATCCCAGGTCTCTTCTCCACATTCCCAATGTTGGTGCAGACTGGACTTGGATACAAATACAGCTTTGTCTTCAACTCTACCCACAAGTGTTCAAAAGATCAAAACATTGTTACTCTTTTGCTTGTCTGTTCTACCTAAATAGCTTGATTATTGTATCATAAGGTGATAAACAGCCTGATGTTACCACTTTACTACAGTAAAGTTATCACTTAAACATGCGCCATGTATGAGGGACTCAGGAGTCGGAGGTTTGGGAAATTGAGGAGACGGAGTCGGGGCTTCGGCTTGCCGACTCCACAGCCCTGGTTATCAACAACATCTATAGTCAATAGGTGTAAAATGTAGAATTTTTGTAATATTCTAGCACAGTTACCATTTATTATATTTTCACTTTGCAGTGAACAATTGCAGCACATTCATAGTAATAGTTTTAAGTAGTCTCTAGTCCTTAGATTTGTTTGAAATGATTGTTATTAAACGATATAGTTTACGGCACACATAGACCTGTGGTTGTCTTCTATATTAAGCATTCTTGTGAAGTCAAAAAGTCCAGTTTTCTATTCAACTATTATCGTTGGGCAGAAGCTTCTAAGACATTGTGAAACAGCCATAGGTCTATGTGTGCCGTACACGCTAGAATTGTTTAAAATGTGTGTTACTTGATTATAAGGAATAGAGGCTATCTGAAACTGTCCTAGGATTGTGCTCCGTTTGTTGGCCGCTGCTTAGCTTTTAAAGTGCTCGTATTTACAAGGAGTTGTGGGGATCCTTCAAAGTTGCCATTTAGACATAGGATAAAGTGGTTGTATATACAGGCAGTCCCCGGGTTACGAACAGGATTGGGACTGTAGGTTTGTTCTTAAGTTGAATTTGTATGTAAATCAGAACAGGTAGATTTATTAAATGTAATTCCAGCAAAAAAGATTTCTTTTTTTTTTTTTTAGTTTTGGATAGTGCAGGGAAGAGTTTTTACATTTGTTTTGCTGTCTGTGCCCCTGTTAAGAAGATTTCACCTCATTTTCACCTCATGTGCTGCTGTGGCATGCTGGAACTTGTCGTTCTACAGCTACTATCTGCTGTGGAACGCGGAACTACAAGCGCCAGCATTCCCCATAAGTCTCCGTTTGTAACTAGGAGACAGATGTAAGTCGGAGCGACTGCCTGTACTGGTAAGACTGGTAACATTGATGGCATACCGCTAGGATGTGCTACTAATGTCAGAAAGTTGCTGGTCTCACTTCTTTGATATGAATGAATGGTCTGAATACAACAGAGCGATGCGACTTGCTGAAACTTGGAACTCTCATCAATTTCAATGGGAAAGTCCCGACTACTTCTCCATTCAGTGATGTAATTGGTAATTTTAATTTACCTTCGCCTACATGTTTAAAGCTAATCAATGGGGTGAGGAGGCCCCTTTAATGTTCATTTATTTAAGTATGGGGAAAAAATCCACAGCTCCATCTTGTTGTGTTTCAGCCGGGGACAGAAGAATCCTTTGTATCCGCGGCAGAGCGATTCCTCCAGGAGGAGAACAGACGAGCTCTGGACTTTGAAAATATCTTGAATTTGCACATTGAAGAACTGCAGCGATATTCTGAGCACACGGTGAGAAGATACACATCGCACTGCCATGGAGATTATCAGCCTGCATCACCCCGAGAGCTCTGCAGTGCGGTCACCTGCATCCAGCACTGACAAATAATGTAACTTTGCATTACACAGAGAATAAGCGTCATTTTCTCTCTAACCAGACACTTTCTGCATTACTTTCTCATGGTTTTCAAAATCTCTGCTTCCTGTCACTTCATGGAATATTTTCAGGGGCAATCATTGCCAGCTACAGAGAAGTTACACAAACTTGTGCGGTTCTCTCTGTTCAATTCTATGGAAGCTCTGAATGCAGCCAAGCACACCCACTCATCTGTACATGGAGAGAGACACAAGCATAGCCACCTCTCTGTTCTCTGCAGCTAGCAATGAGCCAGCTGCAACCTAAAAGTTACATAAAGGGAGCACCCCTTTAAAGGGAATCTGTCTGGTAGTTTATGCTCTCCTGACTGAGAGAAGGATGTGACAGAGGGAGAGGAGCTGAGCTCTGTGATATATAGGGTTATATGATAGAGGGAGAGGAGCTGAGCTCTGTGATATATAGGATTATATAATAGAGGAGAGAAGTCATCATATGTTCTGGCAAGCTTCGTGTTTATTATGTTTACATGAATTTCATAGGAAAGGTTACGCTATTTATGTTGTGGTACCCACTCCAGTTCTGGTTCAGATGGACTACTATTGCCGTGAGACATCTCTGTTCTATTTTCAGATCTTCTGTAAGGTTTTTTTTATCCTAATTATTATAATTATTTATGTTTTTAGCTAGAGAGATGTCATAATGGTTTAAAACTGTGTTTAATGCAGCTATTGATGCCTGTATCGATTATATTTCAAACTGCAAGACCGCCCATATCCCTTGGTCTATAAATGTTTCACTTAGCGCCTAGTACACCACTCCTGAGGAAGCACGCCAGGAGAGCGTATGAAATGCGTAGCGATTTTATGGATTAACTAATATTTTTTTTTACATTGTCTTTTTTGAGTGCCAATACTGTGACACGTAATGCATATATCTGTAACGTGTCAAGTTTCTATACAATGCACAGAATCCAGAAGGCTGTGAGCTATTTTTAGGATTTATTCCTATTTTCTTAATATAACCCTATATTTCACAGCGCTCAGCTCATCTCCTCTATCATATAACCCTATATATAACAGAGCTCAGCTCATCTCCTCTATCATATAACCCTATATATCACAGAGCTCAGCTTCTCTCCTCTATCATATAACCCTATATATCACAGAGCTCAGCTTCTCTCCTCTATCATATAACCCTATATATCACAGAGCACAGCTCCTCTCCCTCTATCATATAACCCTATATATCACAGAGCACAGCTCCTCTCCCTCTATCATATAACCCTATATATCACAGAGCTCAGCTTCTCTCCTCTATCATATAACCCTATGTATCACAGAGCTCAGCTTCTCTCCTCTATCATATAACCCTATATATCACAGAGCTCAGCTTCTCTCCTCTATCATATAACCCTATGTATCACAGAGCTCAGCTTCTCTCCTCTATCATATAACCCTATATATCACAGAGCTCAGCTCCTCTATCATATAACCCTATATATCACAGAGCTCAGCTCCTCTATCATATAACCCTATATATCACAGAGCTCAGCTTCTCTCCTCTCTCATATAACCCTATATATCACAGAGCTCAGCTCCTCTATCATATAACCCTATATATCCCAGAGCTCAGCTTCTCTCCTCTATCATATAACCCTATATATCACAGAGCTCAGCTTCTCTCCCTCTATCATATAACCCTATATATCACAGAGCTCAGCTCCTCTCTCATATAACCCTATATATCACAGAGCTCAGCTCCTCTCTCATATAACCCTATATATCACAGAGCTCAGCTTCTCTCCTCTATCATATAATCCTATATATCACAGAGCTCAGCTTCTCTCCTTTGTCATATAACCCTATATATCACAGAGCTCAGCTCCTCTCCTCTATCATATATCCCTATATATCACAGAGCTCAGCTTCTCTGGTTCCCTTTAAGGCAGAAGTCACCTTCCTGTTGCATAACTAATAATCCCTCTATATCTTAAGTAGCATTCTGTGCTAGAGGAGCAGTCATACATTATACTGTATATGTATATTGAACCAATTTTCAGCTTGACTGGTTGTCACTGAGAAGCTTCATGAGACTGTGGCCTGCTTTAAAAAAAACAGACAACACATGAAAATGGTGTTTTCTTTGGTTATGTTCTGTGTATGAGAATGCAGCTCTGGATGTGAATGGAGTCTATGAGTCCCTGCACCTAGGACAGAAATGCTGTGAATGTTCCACACTGGAAAATCTGCAGCATTTCCACAAGTACATCTGCAGGGGAAATTCTGCACCAAATTGGCAGAAAAAAACAAATTTAACCCTTTTATGACAAAGCTAGTTTCAGGCCTTGAAGAAAGAATGCACTTTTTTAGAATTGTTTTTTCAGCAGTGTCCAAGAGCTGCAACTTTTTTTTTTTTTTTTTTTTTTTTAACTGTTTTGGCAACCTAACCCTATGAAGGTTTCTTCTTGGTGGGGTGTTTTGTAATTTTTTAATGGCTGACGTTTGGGGCACCTCTAATGTATTAAGAAACTTGTATTTATTTTTGGGAAGGTGGAATGTAAAAAAAAACAAAAAAAAAAAACAAGACTTTTATGCTTAGTTTTTGGGATTTCGCTATGATGGCGAACACTATGTAGAACAAATAAAATGTTATGCTTTTTATATGGGCCATTATGATTTATAGCAATGACCAATTTCTATGTATAAAACACTTTTAAATTTGTTTGCCCCGACACACATGCCTTTTTTATTCTTCCATTGAGGGAGCAGTGGGAGGTTTTTTTTTTGTAGGATGAGGAGCAGTTTTTATTGGCCTCATTATGGACTACATATGACTATCTGATCACTTTTTAACTTTTTTTTTTTTTTAGCAGTATAAACTAAAAAATATAATCCTGTTAATTTTTTTAAATTTCTTTTTTACGGCATCATTTGGGATGATGAACAATGGGACCCCTGATAATAGAAGTGTGATTTTGCCAAGACATGCACGGGTAAGTGCCTGTACAGATTGGGCCTTATGTATGAAAACTGTCTAGCAGTAAGACTGTCTTTGTTGCCCATAGCAACCAATCAGAGCTCAGAGCAACCAGAGCCTATAGCAACCAATCAGAGCTCAGCTTTCATTTCATATAGTGCTTGGGAAAATATAAGCTGAGCTCTGATTGGTTGCTCTGAGCTTTGATTGGTTGATATGGGCTCTGATTGGTTGTTATGGGCAACAAAGACCATTTTACTAATAGACAGTCTTCATACATAAGTATGCACAGTAGTTTCTTTAATAAACAGCAGTAGTGTTGAGCGATTGCTTTGGGCTATCGAGATCGATCGAAGTCGCCGCTATCGATAAGGTTTTCGATATTTGAGCATCGATTATGCGCGATGACCATTAAAGTCTATGGGAGAGCAACAACCCTTCATTATTACACCCAAACAAGGCTGAGAAGCTAAAAATTAACATCCACAACATCAAATGGATACGGGGCTACATCTTAGCAACACACTTAGTTATAAAATCACAGAAAAAAAGTCACGACCATTTACTATCCCGTCTTTTTACCACAGCTTGACCCTTAAACCTGCTTTCCCCCACAAATTAAAAAGTGCCAGAAGGCAGCATGATTTGAACCATAAATGTTACTTGAACTGGACATTGAATATCCCTGTCCTGGGACGCAGCATGAGCCCAAAACCTGCATGCCCCCCACATTTAAAAAAGTGCCGAAAAAGGAGTCTTTCAACCACCATTTTATTTTCACTGGACAATTGACTAACCTTTGGGTCCTGGGCCACAGCCTGACCCAAACCTGCAAGAACCCCCACATTTTAAAAAAGTGCCGGAAAAATGAGTCATTCAAACACCAAATTATAATCACTGGACATTGACTAAACCTTTCCTGGGCCACAGCATGACCCAGGGCCGAGTTACAGTGGTGCGGTGAGAGCCCAGGCTGGGTCGTCATCTTTTAAACATGCAGGTTAAAATCCCCTGGTGACGCACAACGAAAACTGTCGTGCCTGAACGAGTGCGGAAGGGGAAGTGTGAGAACTCCACCTTCCTTCAGTACACAGTCAATACCTGGGTAGCGCTTGCCCCTCCGTATGAGTGCGGACCAGTTGAGCTTCACTTGGAAATACTGGTGGTTTAAAACGCTCCTGTTACACCCAGTTCCCCTTTTTTCCCTTGGCATTCTTTTTTTCATTTTACTCAAAGTGCTGGAGGAAATGGTCTCTGTACTTTGTTCCTGTCCGTGCTCCATACCCATGTCCTGAATAAACCTACACTGGTCAAGTTTTTCCTGTACCTCCCTTGTACAATTCAGGGGAATTTTTTTAAACAGCTATTTTGTACATGCAAGTTTTTAGTAGTTTAATTCTAAAAAAAACCCCATTTTTTAAAATAGGATGGAATCCCACCATGTCTTTGTTTCTTCTTTTTTCATGTATTAAATGGGTTGTCTCAATACAAGGGATTGATAGCTATGTTAAAGATCTTGCAAAAACAAGTCATTTTGCAATATGTGTCCTAACGTGTCCACCTATTCCTGTTTCTGACAGCACCATCCACCCTTGAGCCACTCTTGACAATTGTGAAGAAACAAATGCCCTGTTAGAAACAACATTTTTTAGAATAGGACCTGTAGTATAGCTGCATGTCACAGCAAAATGCCCCAAAAATTCAAAGCAATGACCCTTGAGCCACTTTGGTAATTGTGAAGAACAAATGTCTGTTAGAAGCAACATTTTCTAGAATGGGATCTGTAGTACTAGCTGCATGTCACAGCAAAATGCCCCCAAAAATTCAAAGCATGACCCTTGAGCCACTTTGGTCAATTGAAGAACAAATGTTTGTTAGAAACAACATTTTTTAAAATAGGACCTGTAGTAAAGCTGCATGTCAAAAGCAATATGCCCCCAATAATTCAAAGCATGACCCTTGAGCCACTTTGGTCAATTGTGAAGAACAAATGTCTGTTAGAAACAGCATTTTTTAGAATAGGACCTGTAGTATAGCTGGACACAGCAAAATGCCCCCAAAAATTAAAAGCATGACCCTTGAGCCACTTTGGTCAATTGTGAAGAACAAATGTCTGTTAGAAACAACATTTTTTAGAATAGGACCTGTAGTATAGCTGCATGTCACAGCAAAATGCCCCCAAAAATTCAAAGCAATGACCCTTGAGTCACTTTGGGTCAATTGTTGAAGAACAAATGTCTGTTAGAAACAACATTTTTTTTTATAATAGGACCGTAGTATTGCTGCATTCAAGCGCATGACCCAAAAAAATTATAAAAATGACTTCTCAGCCACTTTTTTAAAAATTGTGAGGGAGAAATGCCACTTAGAAGCCACATTTCTGTTACAAAGGACCATGATTATTGCGTATCTCACAGCTACATGACCCCAAAAAATTCTAAATATGATTTTCTCAGCCACTATTAAAAATTGTGAGGGAGAAATGCCATTTAGAAGTCACATTTCTGTTCCAAAGGACCATGATTATTCTGTATCTCACAGCAACATGACCTCAAAAAACCATTGACAATGCGAAAACTTCTTAAGATAAAAGTGAGTAAATGGAATACGGTGTTGTCATGAAACCTTGCTGTCTTTTACAGTCTCCTCACAGCAAAACCAGCAAAATTAAACTGTTGGGAAAGAGAATAAAAATTGCAGTAAGGGAAATGATCATTTTAAAAAAAAGTTTTCAAGAGGACCATTTCTTTTTTGAAAAGAATGTGAAGTAGACGGGCAACTAATCGTGACCTCGGCAATTGGGGGCCCCAACATCATCAGAGAACCATGCCTGATTCATCTTGATGAAAGTCAAAAAGATCCACATTATCTGTGGAAAGCCGGATGCGTTTGTCTGTAATGACTCCTCCAGCTGTGCTGAAGGTCTGCTCAGATATGACGCTGGCTGCTGGGCAGGACAACACCTCTATGGCGGTACGAGCCAGCTCGGGCCATTCGTCCATTTTTGATACCCAGAAGTCTAAATTTGGGGCCGGAACACATGCAAAAACATCGGTTTTTGAGACGCAGATAGTCGTGCACCATGATCTTAAGCTGGTCTCTGTGTGTTGGATGTGTGCCCTGCATTGCATTTCGTTTTGGGGAGGTGGTAAATAAAGATTGCCAGAGGTCACCCATTAGGCTTCTGCCACCTTGCTGCTGCTGCCGCTACGGCTACTTGGCACTCTACTGCTGTCACGTTGCTGATGTTGTTCCCCCGTGACATTTGGGGAACGTGAAGCAGACGCAACAGATGTCTCCAGTTGATCAATCACAAGGTCTCCATTCCTGCATTTTACTCTCTATTTGGGTGGGTGGAAGGAAAGTGCTGATTTTTATTTTGTACCGGGGATCCAGGAGGGTGGCCACCCAGTAACTGTTGTTCATTTTGATGGCCTTAATCGAGGATCATGTTGGAGGAAATGGAGCATCCAAGCACTCATGTGAGAGAATGGAGCCTTGATTTCCCAAAACCTCTGGGTCGAGGGGCCCCAGCAAAGTCAACTTCCTCAACTTCCACCACCGCCACAAATTCGCGCCCACCACTTTCCAAGGCAGGGACGTTGGGAACATCGTTGTCTAGGAAAAACCTCCTCCTCCTCCGCTGCCTCCGGCACAGCTTCAACACAGCCCCGACTTGCCTGAGATGAAAGCACCCTGAAGCTGATGCGCCACCTTGCACTAGCTCTGGACCCCGAACCACTGCCTAAAGAAGACCGATGAAATTGTGAAAACTGTCGGGGCCCTTTTGGATTTGACGGAGGGAAAGGCTCCGGTCCGCATCTGTGTCCGTCTCCTCCTCCGTCGCTGGCGGGACTTGTTTTTTTAGAGTGTCCAACGATCGTTCCAGAACTAAGATCACCACAATGCTCATGCTGACAAGGGCATTGTCCGCACTGACCATTTTGGTGGCTTCTTCAAAACTGGCAAGGATGGTGCAGAGCTCTTTCACCTGCCTCCACTCTCGGTAGTTCAACACCCCGAGGTCCGTACCGCTGCTTTCAGGTCATGTGTCACTTCGTACTGCGTAATGGCATTGCCCTGCTGCCACAATCGCTGGAGCATGTGGAGGGTGGAATTCCAGCGTGTTGCCACGTCAACAATGAGATGGTTGACGGGACGGCCGAGCTGACGCTGCAACGCAGCCAGGCGGGACGAAGCAGGGTGCGAACGGCGGAAGTGCGAACTCAGACCTCGAGCCTTCTTCAGCAGGCAGTCCAGACCCGGGGAGCTCTGTAGAAATTTCTGGACGACAAGGTTCATGACATGTGCCAGGCAAGGGATGTGCTCCAGCCTACCGAACTTAAGGGCGGCCAGCAGATTTCACCCGTTATCGCACACCACCTTGCCTGGCACAAGGTTCTTTGTCACCCAGCCAGCGCTCGGTCTCGGTGCTTAAAAGCCGTCAACAGCTCCTACCTGTTTTGTGGAAAGGTCTCCAAGGCAGATTAATTTCAACACGGCCTGGTGTCTCTGGGCACGTGATGCCACCAGAGGACCTTGGGGGAAAGAGCCCTGCACCATCCCTCCAGTTTTGAAGAGCGTGCGCCGAGCCTGAGAGCCACCGTCACCCCCAGAGACATCCACCCAGCTCACCCAGTGAGCTGTCACAGAGATATAGCGGCCTTGGCCGTGCTTACTAGTCCATGTGTCGGTGGTGAGATGGACTTTTCCGGACACAGATGCAGACAACGCGCTTGAAATTTTAGATGACACGTGGCTGGCCAGGGGAGGGACGGCTTTTTCTGGCAAAGAAATGCCTGCTCGGGATCTGGTAAGGGGGCAGGGGAGGGCCATGATGTTTGGGGGGAACCCATCTGTGTCCACCAGACGGAAAGGCAACATTTCCAAGGCCAAAAGCCTGGCAATGCCGACATTCAGGCTTTTGGCTTTGGGATGGTTTGGGTTAAAGTGTTTCTTCTGCTCCCAAAACCCGGAAGACAGAAGGCTGGCTGGGTAGACTGGCCGCTGTAAAGGCGTGCAGGTCGTCAAACTGGCGAAGGAGAAGGGGGTAGGATGGGTCTCTGGTGGTGCTGGTGGTTCTCGGGCGACGGTGGAGGCTGAAGCGGAGGCTGATTCCTGATCATGACTCTGAGAGACATGGGCAGCTGAGGAACGCTTGGTGGTGGCGGAGGAGGAGGAGGCGAGACAGAGGGGTGACAGTGGTTGGAGGCCCGGCGTCGGTCTGGCCTTTTTTTTTGGCCAAGTGTTCCCTCCATTTCAACTCATGCATTCGCTGCATGTGACTAGACAGTTGGTGGGGTTAACCACTTAAGGTTTTTTGCCTCTACTTATGCGTTTACGGCAAAGGCGGCATATGACATCGCTGGGTGAATCCGAGGCTTGCTCGAAGAAGGCCCGGGGTTGTGAGGTCCTGGACCTTTTTGACGCGATAAGCGAGGGGGCGGGGGGTTGCGCTGACCGGGGCTGGCGTAATCATATCAGCGGCCTTCTTCGACGGCCCTCCTCCCTTTTTTGTGGCGGGACCCGTATTGACACTAACCCATCGCTTCCTCCTCGTCCACGATGAAGCGCCGCAAGCAAATTCTGCGGAAAAGACCAGGATGGATCCGCAATGTCGTCATCATCATCATCATCAACACAGGTCACTTGGTCGTCCTGACTTTCTGCATCCAGAAGCTGCGGGCTACAAGCAAGGGGCACTTTCAAGGCGTTGCTGACCGCCCGGGATTTTTGCCGATTGACCCGGCTTCCTTCACCTCCTCTGATGGCATCAGTAACTGGGCGTCAGAGCAGACAAAATCATCCTCTTCATCTTTTAACATGCTTCTGACCCCAACCGCATTTTTCATCAAAGAGGTCTTCAGACAATGGATTATCCACAGTGGTGGGTAAAACGAGTTGACATTTGGGCTGCTTCATGTTAGACGGATGCTGATGATGCTGATGACGACATTTGTGGCCGTGACTGCGAGGACGAGGAGGTAACACTGCTAGATGCAGGTTGCATTAAACCCCCTGAAGGACAGATTGGCGACGATGTTCGTTAAATTAGATTCAAAAGGGCCCTGACCCAGCGATGACAGGCCTGACGGTCCTGCAACGACGATCCGCTGGCATGCGTGTTGTCGCCAGCACTGGAAGGAGCACCTTCCCCTCGTACCTTACCTCCATGTGCTACCCCCCTCTTTGCTCGTTACCCCCCTGCATTTCGCTCCATTTCAGAAATAAAAAAAATTTGAGAAGGTATGGAATAGTTTGGAAAGTCTCTTATTAAAAGACGGCAAATCACAGCAAATTTTCAAATCCCCCTAAACAAAACAAAATTGCTGGATTCAAATTTAACTGCAAGGTGTCTATCAACAAATCTGGACTGGGCAAAAGTCAAAAAACACTTATCTGTTATGTTGTGGTATAATAAACGGTAATTTATGCACCTTTCAATTCACCTGTGGTGAATATAGAATTGCTGTTTTAAGATTTACGTATATGCTGCGTCAATGAACAGTGCTGGGTGCGCAAAAGTCAAAAAACACGTAACTGTTATGTTTTGATATAATAAACGGTATTTTTTGCACCTTTCAATTCACCTGTGGTGAATATAGAATTGCTGTTTTAAGAATTACGTAGATGCTGCGTCAATGAACAGTGCTGGGTGTGCAAAAGTCAAAAAACACGTAACTGTTATGTTTTGATATAATAAACGGTATTTTTGCACCTTTCAATTCACCTGTGGTGAATATAGAATTGCTGTTTTAAGATTTACGTAGATGCTGCGTCAATGAACAGTGCTGGATGCGCAAAAGTAAAAAAACACGTAACTGTGATGTTTTCGTACGATGCACGGTATTTTTGGCAACAAACAACCTGTGCTGACTACAAGATTGCTGGATTGTAATTTAAGTGCAAGGTGATATATCAACAGTCACAGGTGTAATGGGTAAAATTGAACACCTATCTGAAATGTATACTGATAATAAAAGTGGAGTTTTGCAGCTAACAAAGAGACCTGCAGTTACTAGAAATGATGTTTATCCAATATAAGTTCAGGCTGCCCAATATCCAGGAAATATTTCAATAGCAAACTATTTAATAATAAAGAAATTCCACTACAATGTCTACACTCATTCTTGGTTAACTTTTTCCAGTGTTTTTTTTAGTTTTAGCTTGTTTGTGTTCGCCCGCGGGCCCCCCCCCCCCCCCCACCGCTCCCACCGCCGTGAATTTACAGTGGTAGATTCTGCTTTAAAATTCTCTAGCTAACTACATAAAATGTTCAAATCTCTAATATAACTAAATTGGAAGGATCACAGCTAATAGTAGAGGTTTCTCTGTGCAGAAATAGACTAATTTCGCTGAGCTGTTTGGCCACAGGCAGAACGCAGGTCCTATCCCTATGAGACGCTGAGAGACACTGAGGCTGAAACAGGAAACGCTGTTCTATGTAAAACGAGGTCATGTGATTTTTCCAGCCAATCGCAACCATACACATCCCAGTCATGACGTCGCACACACATCTCACCCTGCTCTATTCTGTAATCTCATTTGCTGGCCGCCAAAATTACAGGAAGCGCCGAAAAAGGCGCGATCTTAATAGATGATGCACAGATTTTAACCTTAATTATCGCATGATCTGGAAATTTCGATCACCATAAAAACCTTGCCGATTTCAACTTTGTCGATAAAAATCGCCCAACACTACTCAGCAGTCCAATATAACAAGATTAATCACTGTTTCTGTTATAAATATCAATCACAGGTCACACAATTTACCAGTTAGTGCAGTAGATTCTTAGAAAACCCACAGACTCCGCATTCATGGTCTCAGGTTTGAGTCTGAGTATTTGAATAATTATTTTATAGGGGATGTGTTCAGCAAAATCGCAGCATGGAGCTCAATGAGTGCGGTCAATCATTCTGTGGAGAAACAGGTGGGAATCAGGAGGCTCTTATGTAAGGGTGAAGCAGCACATGTTGTACATGGATTTCTCCATAAAAGCCTGAGAAATATGGGTCATAGGAGACATTGCTCAGAAGAACAGAGACCTTTGATTAAAGAGTTGATTTGAGAGGCTAAAACGTATAAAGAAGAAGTGCAGACAATGATCGGCCGTTCAGCTACAATGATCTCCATTGCTTTAAAATGGAAACCAAACCAGAGAGAAGAAAACGGAAGACGACCATTCGAATGGATGGAACAATAGTCAGAATTGCTAAGGCTCAGCCAATGATCAGCTCCAGGATGATCACAGTCTCAGGTTACCTGTGAGTCCTGTGACTGTTAGGCGAGGTTCACACGGCTTATTGTCGGCGTAATTGTGGGGACGGATTTCGCCCGCATTTATGCCGGCTGCCGTGTACGGCGAGCAGCCGGCCCCATAGACAACCATTATCCACGGCGCGTATCCCGCCGGGATAATGTGCATGTCACTTTCTCCCCGCTCGCCGTATTTCGTGAGCGGGGAGAAGAGATGGAATCCACAGTTCTCATAGAGAACTGTGGATTACCGTAATGACTGGTATCTAATACATAAATCAGTGGCACACTAAAGACTAAGTAAAACCTCAAGGTATATAGGAATATAGGAAATGCATTACAGCTAAGGAAAATATGAAAAACCTGGGACTCTTAGTTTACAGTATTTGATCAAAGATTGTATTAAGCTCACCTCCCAACACGTCAAGGGGTTCCCAGAGCAGGTGAGTCCCTACACTAAAACATGTTACCTTGCTAGGACTGGGACGGATTTCAGCCGTATTGGAGCGCAGTACGGCTGAAATCTGTCCCAGAATCAGCCGTGTGAACGAGGCATTAGAAGACGCCGGTGTGAAGCTCATCTATTGGCAAGAAGTCCCTGCAAAGTCCCACTGTTACACAAAAGACGTGTGCGGAAGCGGATACAATCTGCCAAAGAACACATCAACCGGCCAAAGAGGAATGGAGAAACATTGTGGGGACTGATGGAAGTAAAATGGTTTTATGGGGGTCCAAGGGTCACAGACAGTTCATCAGACGACCCCCAAACTCTGAATACAAGCCACAGTGCACTCTGAAGACAGTGAAGCCTGGTGGTGCAAGCATCATGATATGGGCAGGTTTCTCTTACTATGGTGCTGGCCTATTTACCGCAGACCAGGGAGCATGGACCAGTTTGCATATATCAAAGTACTCAAAGAGGTCGTGTTGCCTCACGCTGAGCAGGAAATGCCCATGAAATGGGTGTTTCAACAAGACAACGACCCTAAACATCAGTAAACAAGCAAAATCTTGGCTCCAGTCCAACAAAATTGAGGTTCAGGAGCGGCCGCCCAATCACTGGACC
Source organism: Phyllomedusa bahiana (assembly GCA_025379985.1). Taxonomy (NCBI): domain Eukaryota; kingdom Metazoa; phylum Chordata; class Amphibia; order Anura; family Hylidae; genus Phyllomedusa; species Phyllomedusa bahiana. The sequence goes on from JAODAL010003681.1 coordinate 106,078, forward strand.
TTAATCCGATAGAAGACTTGGGGGGCGACATCAAAAATGCCGTTCCTGAGACAAAGCCAACGAATGCAAATACATTGTGGGATGTAGTCAAAGCCTCCTGGGCTGGAATAACAGGTGACAGGGGCCAGAAGTTGGTTGACTCTATGCAACATAGATGTGAAGCAGTTCTAAAAAACTGTGGTTATACAACTAAATATTAGGTTACTGATCACAGGAATGTGAAATCCTAAAAAGAAGAAAACATATCTTGAGTTTGTAAAGACCAATGCAGACACTGCTATGTTTTGGAACAGCCCAATGTTCATTTTTGTTATTTTCCGTAAAGTAGTTACTTATATACATTTCTCATCATGTTTTGATTTAGAAAACAGTCTGCAATGTTCCCAATGCATGGAAATAACAACTATTATAAAGCTTTTATGCTTCACTCATGTTTTTGAACACACTGCTATTATTTTGAGCACAACTGTATAGTTGTGTATATGCATGTCATGCCAAAATTGCACTTGTATGATCAGGGTTCCCATGGTCATCATCCAACCCAGGGTAATGAGTGTAGGAGATTGCATACCTGCAATAGTAGGAATATGATACATTTTCTTAAATGCCCCTGTGGCAAAACCTTTATAGGTCAAACAAGAAGACCGGTTAAGACACGCATTAATAAGCAAAGATCAACCATACTTGTGTATAGATCCAAGATGGAACTTTGTGGTGCTCAGGAGGAAATACAACAAATACGTTTTTAAATCTGGGTAAAGTACTAGGCGAAAAAAGTCCAAAAAATATCCCACCCTTAAAATCTAACTTTTATTATTATCCAACCATAAAAGATTATAATGGGCAATATAGCCATAGAAAAATATCAATTATACATTGACAGAGACCAAATTCATGATTCAAAAATCCAATCACTGTACAAAAGTACTAGGTACTTCAACCAGGAACGTCATCAGGTCAGTGACCTTAGATGGTGTGTGACAGAAGTCGTCTTTGCCCAGGATACCAGTTCACAAAGAAGCAGATTGCTCCAACATGAATCATTCTGGATTCACAAATTGGATTAATTTGAGCAAAAAGTAGTAAATTAAAGTTTTAATCGAAGATCTTTTCTATAAATAATCCATACTTCTCTCTAGCAGAGTGTCAAACTCAGGCCTGCGGGCCAAACCTGGGCTACATTGTAATTATATTTGGCAAGTAACGGCCAGGCAATGTACAGAGGAGGGATAAGTCAGAAGGTGGCACTACATTGCTTTCACTCAGGCTCTACCCCCTGCATAGAGCAGAGAAGGGACCATTTGGCAGGAGAAACAACTCAGACAGTGAAAAAACTAAAAGAAAAGGAGCTCACAGGGAGAAAGAAGGATCTGGAGCCTCAACAGTTAACCCTTCCAGCTCCTTCTCAGTCTCAGCATCTTTGCAGGCAGCAGGGTACTCCAAATGAAGACGCCGTTCCATGCAGCAGTCAAGAAGCACTGTGAAGACCATCTTTATATCTGACTAGAAGTGAAAACTTCATTCGTCGTAGATATTTCTTTATTAACCCCTTAACTCCCATTCCTGAAAAGTAGTTAATGGAACATTTTTTTAGTTTTTGCCTCCTTGCGTTTCAACTGTTGTAACTTTTTTATTTTTTCAATGACGCAGTTGGATGAGGCCTCGTTTTATTCGGGACAAGTTGTACTTTATGGGGGAATAGTTTAGGTTTACTTAGAAATTATTGCAGAATTTTTTTGGAAATATTTTTATTTTTTTTTTTACATTTTTTTTTTTTACACCATTCACATTTCACACTTAATAACTTGTTAAGATTAATTCCACAGGTTATTACGGTCGTGTGGATACCGAATATGTGTAGGGGGTTTTTTGTGTAGGGTTTTTTGTGTGTAATGTATGCAGTTTTTTTATTAAATATTTATTTTTTTATTCATTTTTTTACACTTTTTTTTTTTTTTTTTTCTCCCCTCAAGGGATAACTGTTTCACTTTTTTTTTGTAACACTTAGTAATGTATTAGCATATTCATATATGCTAATACATTCTAATCTGTGTCACTTTGACACAGGCAGTAATCAGGACAGCACACAGTGTGTCCTGGTCACTGGCTTTATACACAGACAGCTCTGGGGCCACTCTAGGCCCCCAAGGCTGACTGTGCAGCCATTCCCCAAGCTCTGTCGGGTCACTGGGTGTTCCGATCACCCGACAGAGCAGGGAAACCCTTTTGATTGCGCTGCGGTAACGCACTGCCGCAATCAAAGGGTTAAAGCACCAGGAAGCGGAGGTTTCCGCTGCTCCCCGATGCTCTCAGGAGATGCTCTGGGATCAGGGCTGTGTAGTACAGCCCCGATCCCAGCACAGCTGCAGCGCCGGCACCACAAACCCCGCTGTCTGCAGCGACGCCGAAAGACGTTGCTGTAGACCAACGACCCGCACTAGCCGACGTCAAAAGTGCGCGGTCTTTAAGGTCGTTAAGGGGTTTAATATCAAGGTTGGCCTGCGCCTTTGTCCAAACTTTTAATTTTTGCCCACTTTGTACCTGATTTTAAAACCCTTCATATAGATAGTTCACTAACTGTAATAACAATTGTTTTTTGATTGTTATAAAATTTGGTGGTTAATCATTATTTAAGGACACACTAGCATACATTACACATGCTTGACAAAGAGGGAGGAGACTCTCGAAACTACGCTGTGCCAGTCACAGGTGTACAATTATAGAACTGCTTTAATTGTATTCACTTCAGTGGAGCATCAGAGGTGGCTAAGAGCTAAAGTGCTGGTTCAGCTAAGCCCAGCCAGGAGCATCTGTGCATATGGCCCTAATTAAAGGGGTGATCCGGGAGTTTAATTATTTCATAGAAAACTAATTTTCAATATAAATGCTGTTTATAAAGATAGTCTACTACCTTTATCTATGTCTTTTCTTTTGCCTCCTTATTCATCTTTCATAAGCTCAGTTAAACATCTTGCTTGTGGGAGGGTCAGTAGTTCTCCTGCAGCTATTTCCTACAAGTCCCAGAATCCATTGCAGTTACAATCTAGGACTTCTCTGCACCTGCCCCCTCTGACTCTTTTTTTTCAACTGCTGCTGGATAATCTCAGAGGTCCTAATTCACATTCAGTCAATCAAACAGTGTAAGTCTTCTGACCATTTCCTCCTATCAGAAGAGATAAAGACCGTACACAATAATAAAGGTAGCTCGACTCTAGCAGTGATGAGCTCCTATATACATTTAGGGCGACATGTCAGAAAAGTGACGTTTCCATGACAGTTTTAGGCGCATTAAATCAGTGTAAAGTGTGCCAGAAAGTCCAATCCTCTCAAACTGGCGTCAGGTATATCCAGCTCTCTAATTGAATGAGAACACTCAATTCAGCGCCTTTGTTTACATAGTGGCTGAAGAGGCACTAGAGGCAGCCAGATTTTTCTCTGCTCAGGTCACACCCACTACAGGGGAGTGTTCCTGAGCTGAGCCTGGCTTCAAAGTACACCCACTGAGCGATGACCAAACATCTATAGAAGCAAAAGCATGTGAGCACTGGACTTCAGATGGTACGTAGGAAGAATGGGAGTAAAGGGCTCTTTGCTTAGTTTTGAAAAGCAGAACAGGTAAATAATCTTTAATGAGTATCGAAGTTCAATATAATTAAGTTGTGAGCGCTATAACAAATAAAAAGATAGGAGAACCCCTTTAAGGGAAATATTATTTAAAAAAAGAAATAAAAAAAAGGAAAAAAAGGGACCTGGTTGGGATAATTCCAGACTGTGCATAATGAAAGCAGGAAAATATTTAGAACTATAATTCCCTTTACATGAAAGACAGGTTTTAGCACTGACAACGAGATGAGAACACCTCTTTAATTATTGTGCAGTTTAACCTTTCCTTAAAATTATCTTCAGTGATGGGATTAATGTCTTCACTAATCTTCCTAAATATTTCTGGCAAATACTTCAGTCTATTAAATCCGTTACCAGCAAGTATAAGGCCATTACCGCACATCTGTAACCCCGTCTCCAGCTCAGTATTAATGTCTTAGAAATTTCTTCACCTGAAGTCATTTTTACTATACATTTAAAGATGGCATGCAAGTGTTTTTTTTTTTTTTTTACCAAACTGCCAAGGCTCCTTGCATCGTCTCTGCCTTCAATTCAGTCTCTTACAAGGAACTAGGATTGCCCAAATGTTTGGTTGTATTTATTGGGGTATTCCCACCTGTGAGACTGGCATCTTCCTTGAGAAAGGCCCCCTGAATTTCTTTGCTTGGAACGGAGAGGTGACCATGCGTGTGGCGTAACTCTCTCCGCTCATTGCAGTGGGAGTTGAGAGTTTAGCCGGGCACATAAAAGAGGAGTTAGGAGACAGAAATTACCAGACCATAGAGAATGAAAAGGTCGCTGCGCATGCGCAACATTGTCCCGTTCTATTGGAGTTCTGAATGCAACAGTATGTGCCCGGCTGACCTAAAATGAGCGGAGGGACCTGCACTTGTGTGGCGACCTCTGTTCTACACAGAGACGTTCAGGAGCCCTGTTTCAAGAGCAGTATAAGTCCCAGAAGTGTGAATACCCCTGTAAATACAATCATTTGGACAAGACCTGGGCATTGTACGGCCCGTGGGCCGCATCTGGCCCGCTAGCTCGTCGGATGCGTCCTGTGGTGATCAATGCCCATTTCAACCAATAGCAGCGCTGCGGCCGGGTAGTGCCGAGAGGCCGCGGCCGTCCGTCAGTGCTACCATTAGTATCACCTGTATTGGAGAACTGGCCAGAGGCGCGTCCAGGTGCTGGCGGCATGACGTCATCACACCAGCGCCAGGACGCTCCTCGGGTACAAGAGGAATGTGCTCGGCCGGGAAGTCAGTAAGGTATTAGTGTTATTTTTCATTTTGGTAATGAAAGTTATATAGCTGCCTGTGGGGAGCTGTAACTATCTATCCATACACACACCTGCCCGTGGGGAGCTATAAGCATCTATATATCTGCCCGTGGGGAGCTATAACTATCTATGTACCTGCCTGTGGGGACTATATCTACTTCCATACCTGCCTGTTGGGAGCTATAACTATCTATATACCTGCCTGCGGGGACCTGTATCTATATACCTGACTGAGGGGAGCTGTATATACCTGCCTGACTGAGGTGACATACATCTACATATCTACCTTACTGAGGAGAGCTGTATACACCTGCCTTACTGATGGTACAGAGTAAGTTTTCACAAAAATAATCCCCAAAAACAAATTTCTTCCCATTCACCCTATGTTTTTATTAGTCCGGCCCTCTAAAACCATCCCACTTTCTCATGCGGCCCCATGGGAAAATGAATTGCCCAGCCCTGATTTGGACGATCATAATTTGCAGATTTGAATGAACATAATCTAGATAATTTTTGACAGATATTATATGCCGGCTGACTTTTAAAGCTATTTTAACCCCTTATGTCTTCCTCAGTGATCCAACATGGGGGCATCCCAGATTGTGCGAAGCTACATATCCTAAGAAGCACAATGCTTTGTTCAGATCGCAAGTTATTACAGAATATATAGTTGCAAAAGCCTTCCTACCCATTGAACTGTTCCTCATATTTAAACGGTTCAACCACAGACTTAAATGCAGCTCATCATTTCAAAAGGCTTATGGGAAGAGAGTTGAACAATCCAGCGCCATCTACTGGATGTAGCAATCCTCAAGTCCCATCTAACTCACTGAGCCTTGCAATGTGAAAGGCTTCCATCCAAGTCAGTTTTGTTCATTCTGCATACAGCTGTTTCGGGATGTTGCCCCTCATCAGTGCAGTACAGAGCTTGCTGGCTGTTTAGGTAAGAGGCAGTGACTATGGCTCAAAAGGGCCGAGATATCTCATTAGGGAGAAGCACATGTTGATATTTTGTGTGATAGAGCAAAACAAAGTAGTTTCACAAGTATTTGTCAAGTGTAAAAAAAAAAAAGTAAAAAAAATAATGTGCTTTTCACAATTTCTGCAAATTAAAAAAAACTAAAAAGTGTGGCATGCATATGTTTTCAGCCTCTGTACTCTAAAACCTCTAATCTAGTATGAATAATTGCCTTTAGAAGTCACCTAGTTAGTAAATACTGTATACATCGGTATGTAAATTCTCAGGATAACGACAGCTGTTCTTTTTTTAAGGCCCCAGGTTTGTTAGAGAACATTAGTGAACAAACAGCATCATGAAAACCAAGGAACACACCAGACAGCTCAGGGTTAGAGTTGTGGCAAAGTGTTTTGCACCATAGTCCCCACTGTGAAGCATGGGGGAGGCAGCATCATGCTTTGGAGGGGGAGGGGGTGTTTGCTTCAGCAGTGACTAGGAAGCTGCTCAGAGCTGATGGGAAGATGGATAGAGCTAAATACAGGGAAATCTTGGAGGAAAAACCTCTCAGAGGCTGCAAAAGACTTGAGACTGGGTCATAGGTTCACCTTCCAGCAGGACAACAACCAAAAACATAAAGACAGCGCTACAGTGAGAGGGTTTAGATCAAAGTATATCCATGTGTTACAATGGCCCAGTCATAGTCCACACCTAAATCCCATTGAATATTGCAGTTCACAGATGTTCACCAACCAATCTCACTGGGTTATTCTGCAAAGAAGAATGGGCAAACATTCCAGCCTCCAGATGTGCAAAGCTGTAGAGACCTCTCCCAACAGACTGCAAAGTATTGCCTAAAGACATATACACACACATCACACTTCGGACCACATGTATTAAACTGTTTGTCTAAAATTCACTTTTTTCCCCCCATAGAAACCTATGGGCAAAAAAGCGAGTTTTAGACCAAAACCGTTTCATACATGTGGCCCTTAGTCTTTTAATGTCCAAAAATTTGGAAACGCTTGGTTGATCATCTATTCACTTCACAAATACTTGTTACTTTATGTTGCTCTATCACATAAAATATCAATAAAATACATTGTGTGGCTATACGGTTTAAAAAATGAGGAACAGTTCAAGGAGTAGGAAGATTTAGGAGCCCACTGTACATGTTGCCAAGTCTAGCGTGCGGTAACAATCTCGAATACATCTGAAGCCATCTTGGCGCATGGAAAGTTAATTCAAGGAAAATAGCAACATATATAAAACTTTGTACATAGCACAAACACCACAAACTGAGGAGATGTTCCGTTCTTTATTCCAAAAATAAATATTAGGGATGTAGGGTACAATATATTACAATGACATCACAAAGTAGAGTCCTTTGGCAACCGAGGCAGAATACAGCAACAGTGTTGTACATCTGACTGAAGAAAGCACATCCCCTGACCCCAATTTATCCTAGTTCTTTAAGCTTGTAAATGTAAAAAATTTTTAAAAAGGCACAAGGGATTTGTTTTTGTTTTTTTACATAAAAATTATGGCACATTTTGTATTCCAACCCCAAATTCTCTTGGTTTTACATTCAGGGAAACTCAATCAGATAAAAACACTGGACGACTGGCAGCTCCTCATTATAAATTGTCATTATAGAAAAAAAGCTGTATTTGGTTCAATTGGCACAAAGCATTTTGTACCCATATAAAAGGGACTACGCCTTACTCAATTGTGTTTGGACGTGTTGCCACGTAGACAAACACCACAATTAATACCACCACGACGGCGATTGTGGGAAGCACTATGGTGGTGATCTGCTGCCGAGCTTCCTGCATGGCTTGTTTTCTCTCCTTCTTATCCTTGGAAGATTCCTTTTTGGCTTTTCCCTTCAGTTGTCTCATGGTGGTGGTATCTTCAAGGACGTAGTAGACCAACAAGTAGGTGGCACCACACACGTGTCAGCCGTAAAACTCAGAAAATGAGCTAGAAACCTGGAAATTGAGAAGAAGCAGGGTGTTATTAATGGATAGCATAGTCAACAACTCATGTTTTCTCCATCTGAGGAGAGCAGAAATGTTCTTCATTAACTCTACTGCAGTGCTTCTCAACTCCGGTCCTCAAGACCCACCAAAAGGTCATGTTTTCAGGATTTCCTCAGTATTGTACAGGTGATATAATCATCGTCAGTGCATTCTGCACAGGTGATACAATTATTGTCAGTGCATTCTGTGGGAGATCCTTAAAACATGACCTGTTGGTGGGTCTTGAGGACTGGCATTGAGAAACACTGGCCAACTGGAACCAAAGACACTCCGACTACAAGTGTAGGGATGAATGTTTTATATGCACAATTACACAGCACTACCCGTCACCCTAACAATCCTACACAAGGTCAACCACTGCTGAAAATGACCCATTTCCAATGATCTGCCTCTTCTAATTGGAAACCGGATTGAGGTATGAAGGATTGTGGTGGACTATCATGGTTATCTTTACAAAAAAGTAAGTAATCACAGTATTTCCCTGTAGTATTACAAAATACTAGCAAACAGAAGTCATAGAGTTGTCCTGGTCTCTTCTCTTAAAAGGTCAAATAGGTAATGCCCCCCTTGCGAGGGCAGCACAAGCTAGTGTCAGACCTGCTGTTTCCAGCGCTGTGTCCCTTATTCTGTAAGATGCTGCAGTTTAAGAGAAGTTAATGCTCAAATCTGGCAGTTTTCAGCCTCTTCTGCCACAGAAGAGTCGAGCTTATTTATGAGCAGGTGTCAGCCCCGCCCACCTATTACCGGCCACACCCACCAGTGGCTGATAATGCTTATAACTTAATAGGTAGAAACCTGTTAACTGGAATGTGGGTGGGGCTAACACCTGCTCATGAATAAACTGGACTCCTTTCTGGCAGAGCAGGTTGGAAACTGCCATGTTGGAGCATTAAATGCTCTGAAACTACAGCACCTTACAGAATAAGGGGCACAGCGCTGGAAACAGCAGGTCTGACACTAGCATGTGCTGCCCTCGGCAAGGGTGGCATAATCTTTGTGGCAAGTTCCCTTTAAATGGGTGTTCCCACCATTCACTTTGATGGTAGAGCAATAGGATATGCCATCAAGATGTGATAGGTATGGCTTCCACTTCTAGGACCCACAGCTCAGGAAGGAGTTGTTTTTTTAACAGCATATACATCCTCAGAAGAGGCAAAAAAGCAGAGAAAGATGCAAAAAGAAAGATGCAGAGTATAGGAGGCATCGACAGTAGCTGTAGGGTAAATCCCTAAAAAAAACTCCACTGGTGAGCCCGGAAACAGTTCAACTGGTGGGCCCCTAGGATCAACTCCACCTGTGGGCCCTATGCACCCCAGTCTGACACGGACTGGCAGGGGGGGCAATTAAATTATCAACTGTTTATTGACTGCTATTGTGCTGAACTTTGGGGTCCAAAAGTGGTGGAGCACATTATATAGCCCCTGCACCACAAGACCTTGTCGTCTCTTCTGTTGCAAGACAACCACAACTTTCCCTTTTTGGCTATAGTTCAATTGTAGTTGAATGTGCCCTCTTGACACAAGAGTGGGCTTGAGGCCGTTAGTGAAAATGGGCCCAGTTTCTCTTCCATAACATGTACTGCCCATAATGGTGCAAAAAAAAAAAAAAAAGTGTAATATCTTGGTAACACTTCTGGTGGCATCAAATCAATGCGCTCGTCAGGGCGCTTATAAGATCTGCAAGTAGCTGTGTGTAATAAACCCTTTAAGCAAAATAAAACAGGAATATTTAGACAGTGTGCGAGCCCCAAGGCTGGTATAGACAGAAAACCCATGGTAAGATCTCAATCTGTGTTTACTTTATCCACAATGAGGACTGCAAAAACTGGTTGAGCTACCACGTGCCACAATGTGACTAAGAGGTGTACAACGTATTGCCCTAAGAAATCTTATGGGACAGAACCTTTACCCAAAATGGCACAACTACTCTATTGCTATGGAGATCAGTACATGGTACCCGGGCCAATAAGTAATTAATATAGAATACAGAAAAGGCTCTACTACAATAGCAGCAGAAAAGTGTGTAAGACGCCTTTGTAGTTCATAGGTTTAAAAAAAAATACCCTATAAATACACACAGTACTTCGTTCAGTAACTCTGTAAATACATTCACAACCCTGTAGTCTGATCCCAAGTTGCAGCCTATATTATACTCCAGAGCTGCACTCACTATTCTGCTGGTGGAATTCCTGTGCATTGTTGGTTGGAATAGTTTACCGAACGCCTTGAAGAGGTCCTCATTTTTAATCCTTCCTGTCACATGTTTACCTGTGTTTGATATTTTACTTGTTAGAGCAACACAAAGCAGAAAGTATTTTTTTGAAGTGTAAACAAAATGATAGGTGCGCTTCCAAATATTTGCAAAAAATAAAAAAATATCAGCCCCCTGTACTCAGAGACCCCTAAATAAAATCCATTGTGACCAATTGCCTTTAGAAGTCACCTAATTAGTAAATATAGTACATGTGTCTAATTTATTCTCAGTATAACTACAGTTGTTTTGTGAAGGCCTCAGAGGTTTGTTAGGGAAATTAGTGAACAAACAGCATCATGAAAACCAAGCAATCCACCAGACAGCTCAGGGATAAAGTTGTGGCAAAGTGTATTTCAGGATTAGGTTAAAAATAAAAAAATGGCCCAAGTTCTGAACATCTCATGGAGCACTATTCAATCCATCATCCATAAATGGAAGGAATATGACACAACTGCTAACCTACCAAGATATGGCCGTCGACCTAAACTGACAGCCCAGACAAGGAGCGCACTAATTAGACAAGCGGCCAAGAGGCCCAGGGTCATTCGGGAGGCGCTGCATTGATCAACAGCTCATGTGGGAGACTCAGTCTACAGGACAGTCAGTAATCATGTCCTCCACAAATCTGGCCTTTATGGAAGAGTGGCAAGGAGAAATCCATTTTTGAAAACCATAAGAAGTCCTGTTTACAGTTTCCAAAAAGGAGACACAGTAGCATGTGGAAAATGGTGCTTTGGTCAGAGGAGACCAGGGCTGTGGAGTCGGCAAGCCAAAGCCCCGACTCCTCAATTTCCCAAACCTCCGACTCCCCGCCCCCTAATTTCCCTGGGCAAAATTTTTAAATGAAACTTTACTGTATAAAAATTTTAAAAATTTAGTTTTTTATCACTTATGATAAATTTTAATCCCAAATTTTAAAGGTAGAACAGAAACCCCTGACAAGCAAAAGGGTAAAAATTTTTTTGATCTTTTTAACCCCCTTGTGGGTAGAGTTAAGGGAAAAAAAGTTTTATTTTTATTTCCAAATTCCCAGTCTGCACCCCAACATTTGGGGGAATTTTGTAGAAGAGACCTGGGATCAATTTTTTGGGCAAAGTATGCTTTAATCTGATTCAGACCCCCCGAAGGAATTTAAACAGTAGTAAAAACCAAAAAGGGGGCCCTTTTCCAAATTTTTCTAACAAAATAAAAGAAATTAACATTTTGATTTTTTTGTACAAAAAAAAACATGCAGTTAAAAGGGAAAAAAACTGCAGAAAAAAGCAGATTTCTAAAAAACTTGCCCAAGGGCCAAATTTTTTGTATAAGGGCGGAAAATTTACTGTTAAAAAAATTACAGGGAATCGTGTACAAAGCTTTTAGTGGATGGAGGGGTTGGAGCCTGAAAGTCCCCTTTTTTAAAAAAAATTGGGTTAAACCCTTTTTCTTGTCAGTGTAAAATAATTTAAGGTTCGAACTTTAGAACACAAAAAAAAATTGTAAAAAATGCAAACACTGCAGGAACCCCCATGGGGTCCCTTTAAATTTTTTATGAGAAAAAAGTAATCAAACCCTTTATCAAACCCGCTTTTCTTTTCCCCCCAAAATCTGATCTTTTTTCCCGGGTAGAGAAAAGGCCCCCTCTACAATTTAAATTGGGGGCAAAGCGGGGACCCACCGGGGGGAACTCTCTAACAAAGCAGGTTTTAAAGGAATTTTCCTCAGCCACCGGGCATTTTGATGAAATGGTTTAATCTTCTACTACTTTTAAATCCCGGTTTTTTAAAAAAATTTTTTGAAATTTTTTTTGGGATGGGAGCAGAAATTTTTTTTCCCCTGGGAGCACTTTTTTCCCCGTCCATGTCATCAAAATTCATCCTCATGTGATAAGGCTGAAAAATATGGAGCAGTACAAAGGGGCCCGGAAACCCCTTTTTCCCCTTGCTCTTTTCAGCGGGAAGGGAAATGGGGCCCCAACTTCTTTATTTTGGGGGTCCGGTCCATTTTATGACGACCCGAATCCTGCAAAATAGGCAACCCACTCCGACTCCAAAAGCCCTGGATGGGGAAATCCCAAAAGCCAAAAACGTGGGTTTCCCTGTATGGAAAAAATGTCTTTGGGGTTAAAACCCTTTTCCCTTTTTTTGCCCCAAAAAAAAAAAACCACAGTGCCAAATTTCTTTTTTTTAGAGCAAAATGAATTTATAAAACTGAGCTCTGAATTTGGGTTTTCCCATGGGCCCTTTATTGGTTGCTAAGGGCAACAAAAAGTTTAGGGCTAAACAGTTTTTTTTTCATATGGCCCTAAGTGGTGGCCAAAAAGTTTTTGGGGGAAACCCCCCCAAATTTTGTAAAATTTAAAAACTCAGGGTTTTTTTCCTGAAAATTATTTTCAATCCCCAAATTTTTTGAAAATTAATATATTTATTTATTTTGGTTGCAATTTTAAAAAAAAAAAAAAAAAAAAACAGAAGAAACAAAAATCAAAACATTTATCTTTAGCCAAAAAATTCCCAAAAAGGGCCGGCCAAAAAATATTTTAAACCCCCCCAGTAAAACCCTTGGGAGCACAACCCTTTTGGCCCAAAATAATTTCGAACAACTCTTCCGGTTTAAACCCCCAATTTAGGTTTCTTACAAAGGGTTTTGCTGGAATTTTAAGTTTTCTTTTGGGAAACTGTCCGGTTTCCCCGAGATGTGAAGGGGGCCTTTCCAAATGCCCTTTTTTAGATTCTCCAAAGGGGTTCTTGGGGTTCTTGGGAATTTCTTTTGGGGGGGGGGGGGGGGGTTTTTTTTTTTGGTTTTTTTATGGGGCCCCCCCTTTTGAAAATCCCCAGTGCTTTTTTCTCAAAAAAATTTTTTAGTGCTTTTTGAAGTGTTTTTGGGTTTATTGCCTGTGGAAGGACCCTTTTCCTCTGAGGGACCCGCTTTAACTGGGGGTCTACATTTTGCGCAAAATGTGTTGGGATCTTCAACTATTTAATTTTTCCCCGAAAAGGTAAGCAACCCGGCCAGGGAGCATTTGAAAACCCCCCAAAAAATTTTGGGGCCCCCCCCATGTTTTGGCTGTAGGGGCCGGTTTTTTCTTTGAATTTCCCCTTTTTTTTTTCCCGTTACTCTATTGGGTTTATGCCTTTTCCAAGGAAAGCTCTAGGGTTTTTTTCATCTGAAACCCGAGAAAATTTTTTCCCCAAAAAGTTTTAGGCTTTTCAGGGAAATTTTGGGCAAAACTTTCCCCCGCCCGGCTTTTTTTTTTTTTGTCTCGGGGTAAGAAGTGGGGTCTTCCCGGGGGTTTCCCTTTTACAGTCCCCAAAATTTTAAAATTTAACGCCGACGGATAAATACCCAGTTTACACTGTTGTTTTTTCCCGGAAAAAAGGCCCCGGGCAGCTTGAACTTGTTTTGGGTGTTACGAGGTTTCTTTATCCACCATTTTCCCCCCCAAACGCCGTTTTAAATCTTGGCAATTTTTTTTTTCCCTTCCCCCCCCCCATCTCGGGGGAGGGTTTGCCCCCAGTGCCAAAGGGCTTTTACCTTCCCAGGGAGGTTAGGGCCCCAAAAGCCTTTGGGATTTTCATCTTGGGAGGGTTTTTCCCCAGTGCCCTGGGCTATACATCTAGGGAGGTTAAAACCCAAAAAGGGCCCATGGGGGTTTTACATTTTCGGGGGTTACCCCCGTGCCTGGGGAAAACATCTAAAGGGGGGTTAAAAACCCCGGGGCCCTGGGGAATACTTTTAGGGAGGGTTTTGCCCCAGTGCCTTTGGGGAAATTTCATCTTGGGAGGTTTGCCACAATTTCCAAGGGCTTTACATTAAAGGGAAATTTTGCCCCAGTGCCCGGGGCTTTACATTTTAGGGGATTACCACAGGCCATGGGCTTTACATCTTGGGAGGTTTTGCCACAGTGCCATAAGGGGGGTTTTTTCCACCAAATGCCCCTGGGCTTTTACCAAACTTGGGGTTGCCCCAGTTTCCATAGGGAAAGGGTTTGCCACGTGCCATGGGCTTTACAACTAGGGGGGTTTCCACAGTGCCATAGGGGGTTTTCCACGTTGCCAAAAGGGGGGTTAAACCACAATTTCCCCGGGGTTTAAAAATAGGGAGGTTAAGGGCCCCAGTGCCATAGGGAAAGGGTTTGCCCATTTCCCTGGGTTTACATCAAAGGGGGGGTTAGCCCCAGTGCCCCCCGGGCCCCTTACAACTCGGGAGGTTTTTCCCCCAGTGCCACGGGGATTACATTAGGGGGGGTTTTGCCAAAAGTGCCATGGGCCTTTTTTCTTGGGAGGTTAGCCACAGTGCCATGGGCCCTTTTAAAACTAGGGGGGTTTTCCCCCAGTGCCTTTGGGCCCTTTTCAATTTTTTCGGGGGGGGGTTAGCCCCACGTGGGGCCCGGGGTTTAAAATCTCGGGGAGGTTAGGGGCCCCAGGGCCAGGGCATTTCATCTAGGAGGTTAGCCAAAAGTTCCATGGGCTTTTCTTTTAGGGGGAGGTTAGCCCGTGCCATGGGGGTTTTACCCTCTAGGGGAAAGGGTTAAACCACAGGGCCCGGGGGTTTACATCCCAGGGGTTCGCCACGTGCCCCTAAAGGGGGTTGCCACGTGCCCCTGGGCCCCTTTTTAAATAGGGTTGGTTCGCCCCCCAGTGCCATAGGGGGGGTTAGCCAACCCGGCCATGGGCCCTTTTCAAAATAAAGGGGGGTTAGCCACAGTGGGGCCCTAGGGGGTTAAAGCCACAGTGCCCTAGGGGGGGTTTGCCACAGTGCCCCGGGGTTTTTCAACTAGGGGAGGTTAGCCCCCCAAATCCCAAAGGGGGTTAGCCACATGGGCCCGGGGGGGTTTAATCTAAAGGGGGGTTAGGGCCCCAAATGCCCTGGGGTTTAAAATCTCGGGAGGTTACCACAGTGCCCCCGGGCAAATTTCATTCGGGAGGTTGCCACAGTTTTTCCACGGGATTAACATTCTGGGGTTTGGGCCTCCCTCCAAAAAAGGGGTTACATCCGGGAGGTAGCCACAGGGGGGGCCACGGGGAAAAACATTCGGGAGGGGGAAGGGCCCCAGTTTCCACGGGCTTTACATCTCGGGGGGTTAAACCACATGCCCGGGCTTTAACCCTCTGGGGGGGTTTTTGCCAAAAGTTTCCCCCGGGGTTTTTCAATTTTGGGAGGGTTTTCCACAGTCCCTGGGCTTTAATCTTTGGGGGGGTTAGCCACCTTTCCCAAAGGGGGTTTTCATCTAGGGGGGGTTAGCCAAAAGTGCCAAGGGGGTTTTAAATTTTGGGGGTTAGCCACAGGGCCATGGGGTTTTCAAACCCAGGGAAGGTTTGCCACGTGCCCCTAGGGGGGTTAAACCCCAAATGCCCTGGGCTTTACAACCCAGGGAGGTTTGCCCCCAGTTCCCTAGGGAGGTTTGCCACAGTGCCTTGGGGTTTACAACTAGGGAAAGGGTTTGCCCCCCAGTGCCATAGGGAGGTTAGCCCCAGTGCCATAGGGAGGGTTAGCCACAGTGCCCCGGGGTTTTCAACAGGGGGGTTACCACATGCCATAGGGAGGGTTTGCCACAGTGCCCTGGGGTTTAAATCTAGGGGGTTTAGCCACAGTGCCATGGGCTTTAACTCCGGGGGGTTTTGGGCCCCGTTTCCCCTGGGGATTACATCTAAAGGGGGGTTAGCCACAGTGCCAAAGGGGGTTTACATCTAGGGAGGTTTGCCAAAGTGCCAAAGGGGGTTTACCCTTTTAGGGAGGTTAGCCCCAGGCCCCTGGGGGTTTACATCTAGGGAGGTTCGCCCAGTGCATAGGGAGGTTAAACCAAAAGTGCCATGGGCTTACAATAGGGAGGGTTTGCCCCAGTTTCCATAGGGGGGGTTACCCACAGTGCCCTGGGCTTTACAAAATAGGGGGGTTGCCCACAGTGCCCTAGGGAGGTTAAACCACATGCCCCTAGGGAGGTTAACCCCAGTTTCCCCCGGGCTTTTTCAAAAAAAGGGGGGGTTAGCCACCCGTGCCCTAAAGGGGGGGTTAGCCCCCCAGGGGCCCCCGGGGTTTAAATTAGGGAGGTTACCACAGTGCCTGGGCTTTACTTCGGGAGGGTTTGCCACAGGCCACGGGCATTTCATCTCGGGGGGGTTTTTCCACAAATGCCCCGGGGGATTAAAATCTCGGGAGGTTGCCACAGTGCCTGGGGGGGGGATTACATCTCGGAGGTTAGCCACCGTGCCCCGGGTTTAAACTCGGGAGGTTACCCCCAGGCCCCCGGGCTTTTTCATCTCGGTGGGGAGCCACAGTCCAAAGGGGTTTTTCATCTGGGAGGTTAGCCACAGTGCCCTGGGCCCTTTTTCCCTTAGGGGGGTTGCCCCAGTGCCCTGGGCTTTTCCCTTTTTGGGAGGTTTTGCCACCGGCCATGGGCTTTAATTTTAAAGGAAAATTAGCCACAGTGCCCTGGGCTTTACAATTTGGGGGTTTTGGCCCCCAGGCCCCTTGGGCTTTACATTAGGGGGGTTTCCACAGGTTTCCAGGGGGGTTTTTCATCTAGGGAGGTTTTGCCACAGGGCCAATTTGGGGGGCCCCCTTTCCCTCTTGGGGGGTTTTGCCCCAAAATAGGGAGGTTAGCCCCGTGCCCAAGGCTTTTTCAACTAGGGGGGTTCGCCACGTGCAAAAGGGGGTTAGCCACAGTGGCCCTGGGGTTTTTTAAAATAGGGAGGTTACCACAGTGCCATAGGGAGGTTACCAAAAGTGCCATGGGTTTTTCAACTAGGGGGTTCGCCAAAATGCCAAGGGAGGTTTGCCACAGTGCCATGGGCTTTACAACTTGGGGGGGTTAGCCACAGTGGCCCTAGGGAGGTTACCCCCGTGCCATGGGGGTTTACAACTCGGGAGGGTTTGCCCCCGTTTTCCCCTGGGATTACAACTAGGGGGGTTTTGCCACAGTGCCCTGGGCTTTACATCTAGGGAGGTTAGGGCCCCAAGTGCCCTTTGGGGTTTACATTTAGGGGGGGTTTTTTCCAAAATTGCCATGGGGTTTAAAATCAAAGGGGGGTTAGCCCCAGTGCCCTGGGCTTTACATTAGGGAGGTTTTCCAAAAGTGCCAAAAGGGGGGTTTTTTGGGCCCCAGTGCCATGGGCTTTACTTCTAGGGAGGGTTTGCCCCAGTGCCAAAGGGAGGTTAGCCACAGTGCCATGGGCTTTTTCTCTAGGGGGTTAGCCACAGTGCCCTGGGCCCTTTTCATCTAGGGAAAGGGTTTGCCACCCGTGCCAAAAGGGCTTTACAACCTTTTTGATATACTGGCACGGTAGCACGGGGGCATTTAGGTCTTTGGAGATGGCCCTTTTAGCCTTGAGATTGCTAGGGTTCTTCACAAATTTGGTTTCTCAAGTCCTCAGGGCAGTTCTTTTGGTTTTCTTTCTTTTTTCCCTTTCTCCAAAGTGGTCCACACAAAGGAAACAAAGGAAAAGAGGTTTAAATCAAATTTTCATTTCCTTTGGCCTTTCAAAAGTGGTTTTTTATTGCCAAAAAGGGTTTGGGGGCCCCAAAAGGTAAGTTTCGGTGTGTTTTTTACCAAATTTTTTTTGGGTTACCATTTATTTTTTGTGCCAAATTTCTTTTTTTCCCCCCCCTTTTTTTTTGTTTTGGGGGAATTTTATCCTTTTTGGTTTTTGACAATTTTTTTTTGGGGTTTTCCCTTGAAAACAAAATTTAAAAAATATATTTTTAAAACCAAAGTTTTTTGGGGGGAAAAAGCATGCGGGGGGGGGCTCTGCTTCAGCCGGTACTGGGGAAACTGGTCAAAGTTTATAAGAAATGGTTTGGGGGCCAAATGCAGGGAAAAACCTGCAGGGAAAACCCGTAGGGGCTTCAAAAGAAAATTTAGAATGGGGTATAGGTTCACTTTCCAGCAGGACAACGACCCTAAACATACAGCCAGAGTTACTTGCTGCTTTGTGTTGCCCTATCACATAAAATCTAAAAAAAAAAATAAAAACCCTTTTAAAACCCCGAAATTTTAAAATTTTAGTTTTTTTCGCCCGCAATACGGCTTATTTGGGTTAAACACGCCCGCAGGCCCCATAGGGCATGCATTAAAAAGTCAATTATCTCCCCGCCCATTTTTTTACGTTTCAGGCGAATCCCTAGTTCTCTGTGAGAACTTGGGTTCGTTTTGTGGTGGAAATTTTGCCCCTATTAAGCGGGGAAAAAACGGGTGAAATGAAAACCCAAAGTGCCCCCGTCAACATACCCCCTTTAAAAAAAAAGGGAAAGTTCAAGGGGTGTGAAGACCCTTTTGGGAAACATTTTTTTAACTATTCTGCCAGAATACCCCTCAGCAGTAGTGAGTGCAGCTCTGGAGGTTTTTAAGGATAAGTTTAAATTTTTGTACAGTGAATTTCGAAGCAGAATAGTGCGCGAAGCTCTGCAGGGATAATACAGGGGGGGGTGTAACTCAGGGTCATTACAGGATAAATAATGGGAATTTCACAGTGACTGCACCCGCAAAAATGTTGGGGCTTGGGGAAAAATTTCGGATGTAAATCGGACCATACCGGGGTAAGTAATGTATGTACAAGGACTTCACCGCAAAAATGTGAGGGGCAATCTGGAGTATAATACAAAGGGTGTAAACTCAACCCAGTACAGGATATGTAAATGTATGTTTCCGTGGGCTGCCCCAGCCCGAAAGTGGTGGCGCTCGGGGGTATAATAAAAGGAAAGTAACTCAGGATCAGTACAGGGTAAAATTTAAAGTAAAGTACCCCGTGACTGCACCAGCAGGAAAAGTGAGTGCAGCTCTGGAGTATAAAACAGGATGTAACTCAGGTTTAGTACAGGATAAGTAATAAAAAGTACACAGTGACTGCACCAGCAGATAGTGAGTGCAGTTTTGGGGTTTTAAATTTCAGGATGAAAAATCCCGGATCAGTTAAAAGGATAAGTAAAAGATAAAGTAATTTCACAGTGATTGCAACCCCCGACATTGCATTTGTTGAGTACGGGGGCCTCCCCGGATCCCGGTAAGGGCTTTTGCTAAAACCTTTTTAAACTAAGAAACCCCTGGGCCAATTATTAAGCTTGCCCTTTTTGCAAACAAGGGGGGTTTAAAAAACCTTTTTTGAAAAATGAATGAAAGTTATCCATAAACCGAGCCTTAATCCTCCTAAATCCAAATTAATATCTATCTGCAGAGTTGCATTAAATATTTAAAAGGGTAATCCCCCCATAAAGGGGGCCTTTTAAAAATTTTATACCCGGCCCCGTTCTGCCTTTGGGGGGGGTTAAAAGTAAAGATTTTTCGTGGAAATAAGTGTATGATGGAGAAAGAGCACAAAAGCAAAAGTCTATTGTGCATCAGGTCTCGGTGATTTGGGACAGATGCAAACTATGAAGTGCGCTGGGCAGGCGAATACAGGAGGTGTGGGGGTCCCCCCAACTGTCTGTTTTTGGGGTCAACCGGGGTTCTAGCCCAAACAAAGGGCCAAAACCCGGGCCAAAAAAATGTTTGTTAATGGAGGAGGTCATGACCCTCTGGGGGTCCACAAAAACAGCCACATTTTTTAGCTTTTTCAAATTTTTTTTTTAAACCCCCCATCCCCAAATAAAGCTTTTTTTTAGGTTTCTTTTTTGACAAAAACTTTTTTTTTGCAAAATCAAGCTGGTTTTTTTTTTTTCATGCCTTCCAAAAGCAAACCCCATAGGGTTTTCCCCAAAAATATGTTGGAAAAAAAATTGCAATTGCGCAATTTATTTTTATTTTTTTGGGAGGGGGGCATGTTCAGTTCATCAAGGGAAAATAAAAAAAGGGTAGCTTTCCCTTTTAAATTTTTGGGTTAAATGGATTCCATCAACAAAAAAAGAAAAAAGTTTTTTTAAATTTGGTTTTACTAATTGGAAAAAAAAAAAAATTTCTTTGAAAAATTTTTTTGGGGACCCAACCCTTTTTTTTTTTATGTTTTTCCCGGAGCTTGGTGGGGCTTTTTTTTTTGTGGGCCCAAATTCAATTTTGTAAATTTTGGTTTCCCTGCAACTTTTGATCGCTCTTTATTCCATTATTTAATGGGAGGGCGGAAAAGACCCAAAACAAAAAAAAAAAACCCCCACAAAACAACCCCCCCAAAACCCGGGTTTAGATTTTTTTTTTTTCAAAAGACTTTCCCCCCATTTAAGGGTTTAAAAAACAGTTTTTTTCATTTGATAGACCTTTTTTTGGGGCATGGAGATAAAAATAAATAAATAAAAAATTTGTATTTGGCAAGTGGGGAAAAAAAGGGTTTTGTTGGGGGTTTTAATTTTTTTATATTTTTAATCTTTTCATCCCTCCCCCCACAAAATTTTTGCTGATGGGCAAATTTTTTTTTTTCTCATTGCCAAAACAGTTTGTTTTTTTTCCCGACAACTTGGGACTTAAAAAATTTTACCAATTTTTAATGTAAATTTTGACACCCCCCCCCCCCCTCTCCAACAATGTTGTGGGGGTTTTTAAAGGAGGGAGGGGAGGTTGGGAGAAGAAAAGAATTTATAAAAATTTTTTTGGGTGAAAAAATTTTTAAAAAAAAATTCCCCCCATTTTTTTGGGGGGGAAGAGGGGGGAGGGGAGGGTCTGGCCTTTTTCAAAATTTACTGAACTGTATTTAAAAAACAAACCCTTTTTTTTATTCTGTGGGTCAATACCAAAATGTTAACAAATTTTTATCCCTTGTTAGTGTTTTAAAAATTTTGTTTTAAACAAAACTGGCATGGGAACCAAAAAAGGAAACAAAGAAGAGCGTCTTTCAGGAGATCAGGAAAAGAATAGACAAGAAAGTTAAGGTAAGGGAAAACCCCTGTGTACTGCAGCATGTGTTTTAAACCCGCAAAACAGCCGGTGTTTTGGAGCACCCCCATGATCAGCGGGGCAATTCCAAAAACCCTGGGGGGGGGGGGTGGCGAAGGTTTCCGGGGCCCCCTAGACCCTTTAAATTTCCAGCGGGACGTATTCGCCGTAACAATGGACATGTCCAAATCTCGCCCCCCACATTCGAGTAAATTTTACGGGAAGCGGGGACGAATTGTAATCCAAAGCATCAAAGTAAGGTTTTTTGTTTTAAAAAAATTTCGGCGACAAAAAAGCGCAATATGTGGGCCCAAATGCGAACCCCAATAAGTGGGGTGTATGTTGAAACAGGGAGAGAAGTCCCGGATCCATTTTAATTTTTTTTTAAATTTTTTTTTGCAAAACAATCCAAGAAAAAAGTGACAAATTTAAGGCTATGTTTCCCCACGGCTTTTTTGCGGGGCGCAATTTCCCGTGGGGCGGGGGGCCGGGGACCTCGCCGGCCCCTAGACTTTCCCTTACCAGCGGCGCGAAAACGCTGCTACTAAAAGACATGTCCCCTTATTCCCCCCCCGCGGCGGGTTCGCCGAGCAGGGGAGGAGCAATTCCCTAGTTTCTCTATGAGAAATGTGGGGTTACCTTTAAAACTGGGGGCGGATTCCCCCGCCGTAACGGCGCGTTAAATTTTTTGGGAATTGAAATTTTTTCCCTTTTTTTGCCCTGGGAACCTTTGCCCCCGGCTTTTAAACCCTTTGGGCCCCGGTTTACAGGCAGAGTTTTAAGCAGAGTGTAAAATACTGGTGGGGTTCCGATTAGAATCCGCCCTGTATTTTGCCTTTACCGTGTAGATGTAACGGGCCATGTGTGCAACCCCACGAAACACCCCAAAAAGGGGTTTTTAAACAGTTTTGAATGGGGCAAAAAACCCCCCCGGGAAACCCCGTGCTGCGTAGAAAGCAAAGGAAAAAAAAACCCCTACTTTTTTAAAGCCGATTTTTAAAAAGGTCGGGTTCCCCCCAAAATTTCCCAAATTTAAGGGGGCACAGCCATCTTTTTAAATTTTTCCCGCAGCTTTTGCCAAATCTGCCCCCCAAAAACCCCCGTTCCTGCAATGAAAAACGCCATTGGATTTCCGGCGGTATTTTTTGCACCGCCGTGTGTCTTTTGACCAAAGGGATCCCAAAACTGCGGCCCCTCCCTGTTGGGAAAATACAACCCCATCAAGCATTTATAGCATTTTAAAAGTGGAATGAGGGGTTTTTGGTTTTCCCACAGCTGGGGGGCCGGGAGTTTTTAGGTTTCCTTGTTTTTTGCCTTATGGTTTAACCTGGCACGGTTTCGTGACTGCTCCCAAACTACTATATAGGGGCGCTCTGGATACGCGCACACCGGGAAACTTTCCCCAATTTAAAGGGTTTTCCTTTTTTTTGGGAAAAAAAACCTTTTTTTTCCTGCTCAGTGGGGTGGAAGGTCCTAAACCCCCATCCCCGCCCCGGGCCCCTGGCTCAAAAAAAAAGCCCCCAAGGCTCCACCCGGTCCCTCCCTTTCCCTGTATCCCCCCGTGATAGAGGGGCGTTCCCCGGGTGGAACCCGCAACAACCCGGATGAAAAACAACGCGAAGAGCACAGCCAAGAAACAAAACGAGTTTGTTATAAACTGAAACAACCGATTTTCTGTTACAGTAAAAACTCCAATTTACTCGTGGCGGGCCCTTTTTTTCTGTCCCGGGGGCCATCCCTTTTGAGGGTGCAATTACAACAGAATTCTAATTTTCCCCCCATTTCCCTCTTCCTATACACAGCCCCAGAAAACCCGAAAAATAAGAAAAAACTCAAGTGCAAAACCCTTCCCAATTTCCCCAAAATTTTCCCCAGGGGTTTTTAAGGGAAAGCTTTTAAAACATGGGGAAAATAAGTATTTGATACACTGGCGATTTTACAGATTTTCCCACTTCTGTAATTTTTATCGTGAGTTCACTTGAACTGTGAGAGACAGAATCTACAAAAATCAAGAAAATCACATCATACGATTTTTAAATAATTAATTTGCGTTTTCTTGCATTAAATAAGTATTTCATCACCTCCCGACCAGCAAGAATTCTGGCTCTCACAGACCTATTTGTTTTTCTTTAAGAAGCCTTCCTACTCTGCACTCATTACCTGTATTAATTGTTCCTGCTTGAACTCATTACCTGTATAAAAAAAGACATCTGTCCACAGATTCAATCACACTCCAACCTCTCCACCATGGCCAAGACTAAAGAGTTGTC
This sequence comes from Phyllomedusa bahiana, assembly GCA_025379985.1. Classification (NCBI taxonomy): domain Eukaryota; kingdom Metazoa; phylum Chordata; class Amphibia; order Anura; family Hylidae; genus Phyllomedusa; species Phyllomedusa bahiana. Next base: position 129,254 of record JAODAL010003681.1, read on the forward strand.
GAAGGACACCAGGGACAAAATTGTAGACCTGCACAAGGCTGGGATGGGCTACAGGATATTAGGCAGCAGCTTGGTGAGAGGGCAACACCTGTTGGTGCAATTATTAGAAGATGGAAGAAACACAAGATGACTCAATCTTCCTCGGTCTGGGGCTCCATGCAAGATCTCGCCTCATGGGGTAAGAATTATTCTGAGAAAGGTCAGGACTCAGTCCAGAACTAAACGGGAGGACCTGGTCAATGACCTGAATAGAGCTGGGATCAGTGTCTCATAGATTACCGTTAGTAACACACGATGCCACCATGGATTAATATCCTGCAAGGCACTCAAGGTCCCCCTGCTTAAGTTAGTCAATGACCATCTGGATGATCCAGAGGAGACAGGAGAAGGTCATTTGCTCATATGAGACCAAAACAGAACTTTTTGGCTGTGTTTGGAGGAAAGAGACTGATACGTACAACTCCAAGAACACCGTCCCAATTCTGATGCACGAGCATCATACTTTGGGGGTGTTTTTCTGCAAAGGGAACAGGATGGCTGCACCGTACTGAAGGGAGGATGGATGGGGCCATGTAGAGTGAGATTATAGCCAACATTATAGCCTTCCCTCAATAAAAGCATTTGAGATAGGTCGTGGCTGGTTCTTTCTGAAGGACAATGACCCGAAAACACACAGCCAGGGCAACTAAGGAGCCGCTCCGTAAGAAGCATTTCAAGGTCCTGCAGTGGTCTAGCCAGTCTCCAGATCTGAACCCAATTGAAAATCTTTGGAGGGAGCGGAAACTCAATGTAGTCCAGTGACAGCCTCGAAAATGGACCGATCCAGAGAAGATCTGTATGGAGGAGTGGGCCAGAATCCCTGCTGCAGTGTGTGCAAACTTCTTTAAGAACTACAAATGGAAACGTCTGACCTCTGTAATTGCAAACAAAGGTATCTGTACCAAATATGTTCTGTTTTTCTATTGTATCAAATCCTTTATTCATGTGATAAAAATTTACTTTAAAAATCATACAATGGGATTCTTATTTTTTTTTAGATTCTGTCTCTCACAGCTGAAGTGTACTTATGATAAAAATTACAGAGCTCTCCCTTTGTAGGTAGAAAAACGTGCAAAATCGCCAGTGTATCAAATAACTATATACACAGTGGGGAAAATAAGCATCATTCTGTTTAAATATACAGCTCATACTTGTATTTTAAAAGGGTAAAGTCATTTCATGTACTGCTTTCCTCACTTTAGCTGCGTGTGCGCTCAGAAGGGGGCGTTAAGGATTTGTTTGAACTACACATCATGTGACCCAGCAGGCTTGACATCACTATGCCTTTCCACACAGTGTGGTCACTCTAATCAAACAAAGATCTGTGTAGAGAGCTGCAAGTAGCTACCAGGGCTGTGGAGTCGGCAAGCCAAAGCCCCGACTCCTCAATTTCCCAAACCTCCTACTCCTGACTTCGACTACTGACTCCCTCATACACGGCGCATGTTTAAGTGATAAGTTTACTGTAGTAAAACGGTAACATCAGGCTGTTTATCATATTATGATACAATAATCAAGCTATTTAGGTAGAACAGACACCGACAAGCAAAAGGCTAACAATGTTTTGATCTTTTGAATGTGTAGAAGAGACCTGGGATCAGATTTTGGTCAAGATATGACTGAATCTGATTCAGAGCCCAGAAGGATTCAGGCAGAGCTGAAAACCAAAGGCAGATTTCCCAAATACTAACAACATTATAAAAATGAACATTTTTTTTTTTTTTTTTTAGGAGCAAAACAGTAACAATGCCGTTAAAGGAAAGAATCTGCAGAACTAAGCAGATGCTAAATACTTGCAAGTCACATTTATGTAGAAGATAGGCAAGATGACTGTATATGAAATTGCTCTTTGCACTGCATCAAACTAACTTATTATATATTTTGGGAGTCGGAGTCTGTCCATTTTATGACGACTCCAACTCCGGCAAAATAGGCACCGACTCCACAGCCCTGGTAGCTACAATGTAGCTGAGTGGTTAGCACTTCTGCCTATCAGCACAGGGATCCTAGGTTCCATGCAGGAACAAAACGTGGATTTTTATTTTTTTTTTTTTATCTAAATGCATATAACAGAGGTTTCTTTTTTTTTTCTAGGTATTTGTTTTCACTTGTTGACTAATTACTAAGTAGTACAGAGGACAAGAACACAATGAAAGCACCTGGTGTTCAACACTCGCATAGCGGGGAGTGGGTTTGATTACTAAGAATGGAAGACACAGACAGCTGCCTGGGAGAGGAGAGGTGATAGATGTCTGAGCATGTGCAGCCAGGACTGAGGAGCTCTCCTAATTGGTTGTATCCCCTGGAGACAAGCTGTACACTATGGATCACTAAGGGAGCAGCTAAAACAATAATTGTCCAGAATTTTTTTAGAATTATGAAAATGTTCATTATTTAATATGCAAGCTTCCCGCAGCAATTTTCTTAGTGGCACAACCTGTTTATAATATCTGTATTTAAAAAAAATACAGGTTCAAGTTAAAATCATTAAAAGGGGTGTTCCCACCATGCATTTTGATGACAATGAGGTTGGATATGCCTTCAAAGTGTGATAGGTATGGGTGCCACACCTATCTTGGGAATTGGCCCCCCAAAATCTTGGCTCATAATGAAGAGTCAATCTGTCACATGACTCTCCATTCTGTTCTATGGGAATTCCGAGTACAGGCAAGTGCTGTACTCAAAACTCTATAAGAACAGAATGGAGAGTCGAACACAAGTTAGATTGACTCTTCATTATGAGCCAAGACCTTTGGAGACTTGTTCCCAAAATAGGTGTGGGACCTGAATATCACAATTTGATGGCATATCCTATTGTTCTGCCATCAAAATGCATGTTGGGAACAGGACTCACCCTATTTTGGTCTCGGGGATTCCATCATTTTTGGGGCAACTATTAGATGATGCTGCCCAGGGTGTTGTAACCAGGGCTGTGGAGTCGGCAAGCCGAAGCCCCGACTCCTCAATTTCCCAAACCTCTGACTCCCTCATACATGGCGCATGTTTAAGTAATAACTTTACTGTAGTAAAATGGTAACATGAGGCTGTTTATCACCTTATGATACAATAATCAAGCTATTTAGGTAGAACAGACACTGACAAGCAAAAGAGTAACAATGTTTTGATCTTTTGAACACTTGTGGGTAGAGTTGAAGACAAAGCTGTATTTGTATCCAAGTCCAGTCTGCACCAACATTGGGGATATGTAGTAGAGACCTGGGATCAGATTTTGGTCAAGACCTGCTTGAATGTGATCCAGAGCCCAGAAGGATTCAGGCAGTATTGAAAACCAAAGGTGGATTTCCCAAATACTAACAAAATAATAAAAATTAACACCTTTGATTTTTAGGAGCAAAACAGTAAATGCCGTTACAGAAAAGAATCTGCAGAACGAAGCAGATGCTAAATACTTGCAGGTCAAATTTTTGTATAAGATCGGTAAGATGAAATGTATATAAAATTACAGTCGCCTCATGTACAAAGCTGTAGTGGAGAGTGAGATATGGAGCCTGAAAGTCACAAGTTCAAAACATTGTTACCATTTTGCTTGTCAGTGTAAAATATATTTATTGGACATGACTTTAGGACACAAAAAAATTGTCAATATGCAAAACACTGCAGGAACATTTGTGGAGTCTCTGAATTTGCTCTGAGAAATAGTATTGCCTCCATCAGATCCTGCATACATGACCTCACATCTGATCTCATTATTTCCAGGCTAGAGAACGGCCTCTCTACACTAACTTGGGGGCAAAGCGGTGACCACAGGGGCAACATCTCTAACAATGTCAGGGTATAAATGAATTGCCTCAGCCACAGTCAGTTTTTAAGAATGGTTAAACGCTTCTTCTTTGAAAGCAGGTGAAAAGTTTAGCTGAAATCGGGTTTGTCCTGGGAGCAGAATCTTTTCCCCTGGGGCAGCGCTTTGCCTGCTCCATGTCATCAAGTACACTCCTCATGTGATGAGCCTGAAGATATGGGAGCAGTAGCACTGGCCGGACCTTATTCCTCTTGCTCTTTGCATCGAACTAACTGGTCCAACTTATTATATATTTTGGGAGTCGGAGTTGGTCCATTTTATGACGACGACTCCACAGCCCTGGTTGTGACTAGCATTCATAGGGCGGAACAGCAAATTTAGATCATGGAGCCTAACCTCTAATGACAAGAAATTCAAAAGAGCAGCATAAATAGCAATAATGGAAGGTAGGGATAATAGTGTCAAATATCAGAGAACCACAGAGTAGACGCCACCAACTTGTTGTTCACTGCAAAAATGTATAATGTTTTTGCGTTACAGTTAGGCCCCCTAAACCTCTGTCCTCCACAGCAACTGCTATGGCTATATTCATCAGGGCTGTGGAGTCAGTAAGCCAAAGCTCAGAATCTCAATTTTCCTAACTCCGACTCCTGACTCCCTCATACACGGCGCACGTTTAAGTGATAACTTTACTGTAGTAAAATGGTAATATCAGGCTGTTTATCACCTTATGATACAATAATCACGCTATTTAGGTAGAACAGACACTGACAAGCAAAAGGGTAACAATGTTTTGAACTTTTGATATTCAGGCTCCATATCTCTCCATCCACTACAGCTTTGTACATGAGACTCCCATCATTTTATAGAGAATCATCTTCCCTATCTAATACATAAACATAACAAGGCCATACTTACAGCTCAATGGTTGGACTAAAGACTGAGCCCCTAGTGGAGGGGTGTATGAACTTCTGCTCATGAATTATCTGCACCTGTTTATCTTTCCCAAGTTGCACAGGGGCTTGTGTTGCCTCCTACTGGGTTCAGTCTATAGTACAGCCATTGAGCTGTAAGTATGGCTTTGCTGTGTTTTTGAGTAAATAATGTCACATTTTTCTGTGATTTTTCTATCTCATACATCAATTTGACTTGCAAGTATTTAGCATCTGCTTAGTTCTGCAGATTGTCATGCAACTGTATGGTTACTGTTTCGCTCCTAAAAAACAAAAAATGTTAATTTTGTTAGTAGTTGGCCTTCAACTCTCTGGATCAGATTCAAGCAGGTCTCGACCAGAATCTGATCCCCAGTCTCTTCTACACATTCCCAATGTTGGTGCATAATGGACTTATGTACAAATACAGCTTTTTCGTCAACTCTGCCCACAAGTGTTGGATTGGGTTGAGGTCTGGGGACTGTGGAGGCCAATACAACAACTGTACCTCATTGTCATTGAGCCTTTCCTTCTCCAGCCTTGATGTATATGCATCAGGTCATTGTCCTGCTGGAACACTGTCGTCCTTTTCATCCCCATAGTACTGGAGTGTATGAAGTAACTGATCTTGTAGGACACTCACAGAGCTCAGTATTGAGGTCACCATCGATCCTGGCCAAGTATCCAACATCTTTGGCTGTGAGACAACCCCATATCATCAGGGTTACTCCACCGAACCTGACAGTTCCTTCAATTTCTCAATCCATTAGCCCCATTTTCTCTTGATTTTTCCAAACCCATTTGCCCCCATCAGAGCCCGGTCTATTGACTCATCTCATTGCTCCAAATCGCTCGTTTCCAATCTCCCATTTTTCATACTTTTTTGCAAACTTGAGCCAACGCTTCTAATGACGAGATTGAAGTCCTGGCTTCTTCCCCTTTTTCAGGCCATCATTCCAGACCTGTGTGATGTGCCCGGTGCTTGCACGGACGTCTGTGATTTCACTCTTATGAAGCCTACGAGCCGCCTCTACTGCTGTGTCTTAGCATCAGAACTGATCGACTTTGTGATGAGTGACTGTTGACTCTGATATTTCCCCTGGACGTCACCTCTTGGCTTCTGAATGGACGGACTTCATTCCATAATCTTCCCGCTGTCAGGGCCTCACACGACGTTTGGTAATTTTCTTGGCCCAGAGACGCCATCGATGAGCTGGATGAGGCGGCTTATCTTTCTTGGGAAAATCTTCCTGGCTGCTCGAACCAGTGACCTTTCTCTTGAGAATCTGCCTAATACCACACTGAGCTATTGGGGAATATGAGAACAGGTTGTTATTTGTAGTAACAAGAAAAAGATTGTTCCATCTACGGGAGCAAAACAGTAACAATGCAGATACATGACAAGAATCTGCAGAGCTAACCATATGCTAAATAGTTGCAAGTCAAAGTTATGTATGAGAGCCGAGATGACTGTCTGTAAAATGATGGTATCTCACATTCAAAGCTTTAGTGGATGGTGAGATCTGGAGCCTGAAAGTCAAAAGCTCAAAACCGTTACCCTTTTGCTTCAGAGTGTATAATATATTTAGTGGATACAACTATAGAACACAAAAATCAAATTGTAAGTATGCAAAGCGCGCAGTACGTGGGGAAAAACAGTTTCCAACAAAAACATTTGTAGAGTTTATGAATTTGTTCTGAGAAATGGTATTGCCTCCATCAGATCCTGCATACATGCCCTCACATCTGATATCATTTCCAGGCTAGAGAACGGCCTCTCTACACTAACTTATGTTGGGGAAAAGCGGTGACCACAGGGGCAACATCTAAGGGTGCTTTCACACGCAGGTGCTTTTTTTGATGCGTTTTTGTGCAGAAATGTACAACATTAATTGCTGTGCCTTTCTGCACAAAAAACACATCCAAGAAATGCACCAAAAAAAGGAACTGTATAAAAGCACCCCAACAATTTCAGGGTATAAAGGAATTTCCTCAGGCAACAGTCAGTTCTGATCAACGGTTGAACTCTCGTACTTCGTGTAAAGCAGGTGAAAAATGGTGCTGAAATCTGTTTGCCATGTGAGCGGAATCTTTTCCCCTGTGGCAACGCTTTGCCTGCTCCATGTCATCCAAATACTTTTCAAAATTAAACTCATGTAATAAGGCTGAAGATATGGGATCAGTAGCACTGACCAGACCCAATTCCTCTTGCTCTTGGCCCTGCATTGAACTAACTGGACCAACTTATTATATATTTTGGGAGTCGATCCATTTTAGAACGACTCCACCAAAATGGGCACCGACTCCAACTCCACAACCCTGATAGTTATGCCCATGATTGTAATGCTGGGCCTATCTTAATGGGGTTCTCTGCTTTGGATAATCCTTACTTGTTAGAAGGGTCCTTTGACAATAAGTTGAACACAAAGTGTCCCTCTGTTGAGACCCCTATTACTAAGCTGCAAATCGTAGGGAAATTTAGCAATAAGTACTGTATATCATTTTTTTACAGAACTACCAAAAGGAGAAATTAGGAATTACACAGTGCCCATTCAAAATCATAGTCTGTGTCATACAGGACAGGTCCTTCCGAGCTAGAGCTGCTCCTTGCAACCTCCTGCCTAAAAGATGAGGATTCCGAACAGAAGACCCCTCTCTATGAACTTTTTATAAGGGTGTATGAAAATGGGTTTTCTAAATTGGAGGACTCTTTACAAGCAGCTCAGTCTGGACTGTAACCACGGTCATATTATCAGGGCGACTTTCCCCCAATACAGGAGCTGCTGTATCAGGGCCAATACATTAAAGCACATTTATCAAGGAAGTTTTGGTGCAATCTGTGGCAAAAATAACGGCGTATCTGCTTTACTCCATATTTATTATGCGTTTTAACAGTTTCTAGACACCCTACGCCTCACCCGACCAAAGGACGTGGCCTGGCATGGCTTACGACACTGCATGCCAGAATTTAGGTGCAGTTAGGGTATGCTCACACGGCGTAATTGCGGGGCGTACAGTATGTCCCGTAATTACACCAGGTGTTTGGGAGTCACGCGGATCGGCACGTACACCCACGACGCGGGGGAGAGCAGCCCGCCGGCCCCCTAGACATGCATTACTGGTGGCGCATCGTATTGTACAAGTGGGGAGAGGAGGCGTAATCCATAGTGCTCTATGAGAACTGTGGATTACCGTAATTGTGGGGCACATCTCGCTCGTATTAGGGCTTGTTCACAAGGAGAAAAAAGCGCTTTTAGGATCCGTCTTGGGGTCCGCACTGTCGGTCCTCAAGACGGGTCTAACAATTAGCAGTGAGATTATCACTGCTGTCTATGACGAACACGCAGCGGCGTTCACATGAGAGATCACAGCTCCGTGTTTCAATGGCGCAGCTCAGCTCCGTCTTGAAAAGAATTGCATGTCAATTCTTGGAACGGAGCCAAAAGACGCAAGGAGACAAGCATTGGAGATCACTCATCTGAACGCCGACGCGTGTTTCATATTAAAAGCAATGTAAATCACACTGCTATTTATTAGATGCATGTTTGGGTCCGTCTAGGGTCCAACAGATGGCTCCAAATACGAATCTAAAAGCGTATGTTCACATGGACTCGACACGCCGTGTGAGCATACCCTTAGATGATCACGTTGTTTCAATTTTCAGAAATACTGCAATGTTTAATATTTTTTAAAAAAATTTAAAACAAAAAAAAAACTAAATTTTACGCCTGAGGATACTTTGATAAATCACTCCATTAGGAGGGCGTTGCTCCCCCTCATCATGGATACACAATGTTAATTAACAAGTAAATGGGACAGATCAGCCATTAATGGCGCAGAATAGACTGGAAAGGTTGGCGTTTTGTTCTTCTCACGACCATACTACTTATTTTCTGTTCTCCAGCCACAGGAAATCTTTCTAGGCTTGTATGGAAGGCGGGCTCGATCGACGCGGATAATCACTGGTTACACGGTGCAGTCAGCAGCACAAATATCATGATTTTCTCTTACAAAAAGCAGAATCTTATAAGAAAAAGAAAATTGGTAAGATTAAAACACAGAACAAAAAAAATAAATAAAATAATAATCTCTTTAAAACGTGTCGGTCCAGCCCCATGAATGGGTTATAAAGCTATAACATAAGCAACAATACTTCCCAATGCCTCCATCGCTCCTGGGCTAATGTTTCCCTGGTTCCTTCCCTGGGCTCTGGTTACCCGACTCTGGAGATCACTGGTCACATTAGTGACCTTAGTGGTGTCAGTAGGGCACTGCTAAAGCCAGTAACTGGCTGCAAACATCACATCTTGCACCGCCATGGTATCCAGAGAACGGTGACAGCAGATCCACTTCTTTTATTTCAGGAATCCGTACAACATAAAGAAGTGCAACGTACGGACTCCAAATAAAGACTCATTTGGAATCGAAACGTTGCACTTCCTTGTACTGAAAGCACAGTTGGGCTCTCTTACTGGGAGCTCTGCTGAGGTCGCTACAGCTTTCCAAAAGGGGATTTCAATGCCGTCCAAATCTGCTGGGTTTTTGGTCTATCTTGCATTGACAGGCTCTCACTAGGCCAAAGGGGAGCATTGGAAACCACCCACTGGGCCTTTAGACATGGTGGGCCCCTGGGCAGGGCAGTCCTAGGGCTGCTTTTCAGGAAGATAGGCAGAAAGCATGTGAGAGTTCAAGAGTCGGGGGTCCCCCGAGAAACAGCTGTAGAGCCCCATAAACAGCTCCCAGAAGCAGCTGTAGGGAGGGGGCGCCCCCCCCCCAACAAACAGCTGTAGGGAGGGGGACCCCCCCCCCCAACAAACAGCTGTAGGGAGGGGACCCCCCCCCCCCCAACAAACAGCTGTAGGGAGGGGGACCCCCCCCCAACAAACAGCTGTAGGGAGGGGGGCGCCCCCCCCCCAACAAACAGCTTTTGGGTGGGGGGCGCCCCCCCCCCAACAAACAGCTGTAGGGAGGGGGGCGCCCCCCCCCCCCAACAAAACAGCTGTAGGGAGGGGGGCGCCCCCCCCCCCAACAAACAGCTGTAGGGAGGGGGGCGCCCCCCCCCCCGACAAACCGCGGTAGGGAGGGGGGCGCCCCCCCCCCAACAAACAGCTGTAGGGAGGGGGGCCGCCCCCCCCCCCAACAAACAGCTGTAGGGAGGGGGGCGCCCCCCCCCAACAAACAGCTGTAGGGAGGGGGCGCCCCCCCCCCCAACAAACAGCTGTAGGGAGGGGGGCGCCCCCCCCCCAACAAACAGCTGTAGGGAGGGGGGCGCCCCCCCCCCCAACAAACAGCTGTAGGGAGGGGGGCGCCCCCCCCCCAACAAACAGCTGTAGGGAGGGGGCGCCCCCCCCCCCAACAAACAGCTGTAGGGAGGGGGGCGCCCCCCCCCCCAACAAACAGCTGTTGGGAGGGGGGCGCCCCCCCCCCCAACAAACAGCTGTAGGGAGGGGGGCGCCCCCCCCCCAACAAACAGCTGTAGGGAGGGGGGCGCCCCCCCCCAACAAACAGACTGTAGTGAGGGGGCGCCCCCCCCCAACAAACAGCTGTAGGGAGGGGGGCGCCCCCCCCCCCAACAAACCGCTGTAGTGAGGGGGACCCCCCCCCCCCCCAACAAACAGCTGTAGGGAGGGGCGCCCCCCCCCCAACAAACAGCTGTAGGGAGGGGCGCCCCCCCCCAACAAACAGCTGTAGGGAGGGGGCGCCCCCCCCCAACAAACAGCTGTAGGGAGGGGGGCGCCCCCTCCCAACAAACAAATAAGTAGGGAGTAGGGGCCCCCCCCGCACAACATAACAGCATTGTAAAGGGAGGGGGGCACCCCCCCCAACAACAGATTGTAGGGGAGGGGGCGCCGCCCCCCCAACAAACGAGCTTGTATGAGGGGGTTGCTGCCCCCCCCAACTAAACTGTCGTAGGGAGGGTGGGCGCCCGCTCCCAACAAACAGCTGTAGGAGTTGGGGGAGCCCCCCCAACAAACAGCTGTAGGGAGGGGCGCCCCCCCCCCAACAAACAGCTGTAGGGAGGGGGCGCCCCCCCCCAACAAACAGCTGTAGGGAGGGGGGCCCCCCCCAACAAACAGCTGTAGGGAGGGGGCGCCCCCCCCCCAACAAACAGCTGTATGGAGGGACCCCCCCCAACAAACAGCTGTAGGGAGGGACCCCCCCCCCCCAACAAACAGCTGTAGGGAGGGACCTCCCCCCCAACAAACAGCTGTAGGGAGGACCCCCCCTCAGAAAGAAACAGCTGTAGGGAGGGAACCCCCGCCCAGAAACAGTTGTAGGGAGGGCCACCACCGAGAAGTAGCACCCCATGGTGGGCCATAAAATAAAATAAAAAAATAAAAATAAACCTTACTGCTGGGCCCCAGGCATCCCAGTCTGACAGTTCTTTGACATAAAGCATTGTAAAAAATGTAATGGGCTGGACAACCCCTTTAAGGATAACAGGCCAACAGCAGATTGGTGGGGAGTCTGACTAAATGGAACTAAGCTGCAGTACCAGACATCGCCCCTTCAAATGGGTTGGAGCTGTTTCCTAATAAAAAATTTAGGAAGGCCCCAGCCCTTAAAAGTGACCAGCAGAAGTTGGGCCCCCCCTAGATCTTGGGGGACCCGGGGAAAATGGAGCCCGGGGCCCGGGCGCTGTTGCCAGTGGGTTTTTTAGTCCCCATGTTTGTAATTTGATTTTATTACCTTTTTTATGTTTGCAGGTTTCTACTGGTTAATTTCTAAGGGACACAACACAACATGAACTAAAAAAAAAAAAAAAATTTTGTTTCATACACAAGCAGGTTAGAAGATGACCAGGGGACGGGCCCGGCCTTCCCCCCCACCCCGCTTAAAGGGGAGAGTTTCAGATAAAAATTTTATCAAACTGCTTCAAAAAAAGTTTCTTTAACATTTTCCCTCAAAGGGCAAAAAATTTACGTATAATGTGTTCATTTAAAAGTTATTTTGAGGGCCATATTCCGACCCCGGATGGATGCCCAAAAAAAGGGGGGGCCCCTATATCTAGGGGGAAAAAAAGTGTCTACCCTGACATAAAAAAGGGGATTCTTTACTGTAAGGGGCGTTAGACTGTGGGAAATCTCTCCAAAGGGGGTCTCGTGGGGGGAATTCCTAACAGAGTTCAAAAAAAAGGTTTTTGGGTGCATTTCTAGGAGTAATAATTAAAAAAAGTTTTATCGGGGCAAAAAAAAAAGACCGGGAAAAAAAGAATGAAAAATTATCCCTAAATAAAAAAGGCTAAAGGGGGAGGTACAAGAGGGTTTTCCGTTTTAATTTGGGGATTGAATAAAAAGGACTTTTGAAAGTTTGTAAAGGAAAAAAGCATTTTTCCATAGGTCTCCCCTATAAAACAGGAAAAAAATTGGATAAAGAAACGGACATTTTGGGGGTTTATTTTAAAATCCCGTTCATTCCCCACCCATCAGCCGGGGAAAGTGTTTGGATTGGTTTTCTATGGATATTTGGGGTTTATTCCCCTATAAGGGCGCAGGCAAATTTTCCGTGGGTTTTCCCCGTACCGCCCCCTGTTTTTTCGCCCTTTCACATGGCCCCAAAGGGGGCGGCTTTTTTTCTGCTGTTTGCCTTTCCCAATTGCATTGACCCTGTTCTTTTTTCCAACCCGGGTTTTTGGGCGGAATTTTGAAACATGTTCTGTTTTTTTTTGGGAAAAGGTGGTTGGAAAAAAACCCCCAAAGGGGGAAAAACTCCCTTGGGGGGGGGGCCCGGGTTTTCCCTTGAAGTCCCTTCTGGGTTTTACAGATGGTTTACCAAAATGAAAACAGCTGTAAAAAAACGTTCCCCAAAAAAATTTTGCCCTGGGGAAAAAGCCCTAAACTGTTCATATGTCCCATTTACTCAAGCTGTATTAAGCTCCGGAAACCTTGCTGACCTCTCCTTAGTCATGTTCATTCAAACCCCTTTTAGTTTTGTCCTTATAGTGATAGGACCCTGGAGAAGGGCATCGTTTTTTTTTTTTTTTTACCCCCTTTTCAAAAAAAAAAAAAAATAAAAAAATTTTTCCTCCTTTGGGGGGGGTTTTACCCTTCCCCTGGATCGGACACGGGGTTTTTTTCACTTTTTGTAACCAAAAGATTTTAAATTTTAAAAAAATGGAGTTTTTCAGGCAGAGTAGGGTTTCTTCAGGATCTCCAATAAGTAAAAGTTGTTCCCACAATATTTGGGGCCCAAAGGAAAAAATGACTGTTTTTTTTCCCTTTTGGGGTTGTTCACCGTTTATTTTTGGGACTTTTTGCGCGTTTAAAGTGGCGAAATGTGCGCCCAATTTTTGGTAATCAATAGCTCTCAGGAAATGGGATTATTCCTGGCCCCCCCGTTTTCAAATTTCAGCCATATTTTATTTCCGGGGGGAATAAGTGACGTCAATTTTTTTTGAGGTGAGGGTAAGGGTTGGGTTTTGGGGCCGGAGGCCGCCGCCCCCACTGTGTTTGGGGGGTACACGCTGATCAGCGGTCCCAAAAAAGCCCTGCCGTAATTACGCTGTGTGAACATACCCTAAGATGTGTTCCCATGGCAGATCCATAAGATATGTTAAAAAATTGATCGGTGGGGGGATCCCCCCTCCGGGGCCACCCATCTTGAAAAAAAGCCCCCAAAAGGGTTTGGGCTGCAGAGGTGGCCACATCGTTTTTATTCCCAAATTTCCCCTAGAATAGGGGAGAAGTAGGAAAGGTATCAAGAGTTTAGGGCGCCAGATACAGGACTGATTAAATTTGACCACAGAACACTTGGAAAACTTGACTCGAGTATAAGCCTAGGGTGGAAAATGCAGCGGCTTTGGGGAATTTCAAAACATTTAAAAGGTTTCCCAATAAAAAATTTCTAGGGAGGTTATGTCCCCCGTAGGCAGGTTAATTCCTTATTGGCCGGTAAAGGGGGTATTGTCCCCCTAGGGGAGGTATATGTTTCCCCCATTGGCAGGTAGAGGCAGGTATATGTCCCCCATTGGCAGGTACAGTCTGCTTGCGGCCTTCCGGAGTCCTCTGTGGAGCAGGGAGCACTCTCTAGCTGCAATAGTAGCTTCAGGTGCATACAGCTGAAGAGATTGCCGCTGGCACCCGGGCCATGGCAATGCCCGATCGCCGACAGTGACTCGAGTATAAGCTTAGGACGGCTTTTTCAGCACAAAAAACGTGCTGAAAAACTTGGCTTATACTCAAGTATATCTATCTATCTATCTATATTACTAAGGAGCCCATCTCAGCAATTCTGCAACAGAGTAGAGATTACCGAGTATGCGAGCTCTCCACTCTGTTTCACACAGAGACTTTCAGGGGCCCACACCTGTCGCCATTAAAGGGGTTTTAACGTTACAAAGATCATGTCTCAGATTATGGGGACAGTAAAAATAAGCACTTTTGTAATTGGTTTGCATTACCTCTGTCACTTGGTTTTGCAATATCAGCTTCTCTTTAAATCTGTCTTCTTTTTTCGCTGTTGCTGGTCAGAACGCCCCCCTGGTTTTATTCTCGCACCCCAGACACACCCCTGCACTGTGATTGGCTGCTGACATTTCATTCAGCCTGTTGGGATACGCCCTAGACAGGAAACGTCATGGCAACGCCCCCTACGCTGTGATTGGGGTGCCTGCCACTCTGTGTTTACTCCCTCTGAGCTGTTAAAATCGGGTAGTGAAACCAAATCTTTGGCTCTATGTACATCTTAGCTCTAGAGGGAAGGATCTGGGCAATTACTGGCTGTTTAAAGGGCTTTTGCCAAGAGGTTGATTCACCTCCTCACAGGTTCAGTTTGAACTTTGAAAAGAAGGCGTTCTGTTCCTCAGATCGAATGCAAGCCCCGCCTCCTTCTGACATCATCACCTGTATTGTATAACATAAGGATTCAACACTGTCTGTATGAACTGTTTGAATAGTATAGTGAATTGGTGATCAGCTTGGCAAGCAAGAGGTTGGGAGTTCAATTCCCCATCTTTTTTTTTTTTTTTTTTTCTTTTCCTTTTATAAAAATTGTACATATATGTAAATATATGAAAATATATGTGTAGACATCTATAATTTTATATATACACACACACAGAAAGCTCCCCTATATAGTGTCCCATCCTCACAGTCACACCAAGCACTTCCAACATATGTGATACAATGCATATACTCTCGGGGATGAGACATGATGTAGGGGAGCTATATCATTATAGAGATTGACATATATATTTTAGGTCTCTCTACATATGTGTAGAATTTAGGGGGGGGGGGAATAAACCCTGTGAGGGACTAGAACTCCAAACCCCTTCGTTGTAAAACCAACACTCTACCGCTACACCATCAGCCCAAGTCAGTTACAGGTTCAGCAGGTTCTTCTCTGAAAGCTGATTTGCTTCTCCTCCCCACTGTTTTCACTCATATCACTGACAGCAAGCAGAGGTCTTTACTTGAAGCTGACATTTGTCCTTGTAGTTGAGTAAAGGTCTCTGCCTGTTGTCAGTACAATTTGGTTGAATACCACTAGAACAGAAGTTAAAGCTGCTGGCTTTCAGTGTGTAAACTAAGAGATATAATACATATAATAGGTGCTTGCTGCAGCTTGTGGAGCTTCAAGGCTGCAGACATAAGCAGGCAGGAGGCTACAGAGCTATTATATCCAGACAACCCTCTGCATCCCCTGCTTCAAACAAAATGATGATGTCACAGTTCTTCAGTGAGGACAGACACGCCTCCTGAGAGGAGAGACACGCCTGCTGACAGGAGAGACACGCCCCTGGATTTCAAACTCAATCTGAGAAAATTAGCAGAACAGCACGAGCAGCTCAAACGATAACACCTCTTTAAGGACATATAATATTAATTCGCCATAGATGTCTGAGATGGGAACACTCTTAACAGCAGTACTTTAAAAAGGGACATCCATACGTTTGTGACCAGGTCTAGTATGGAAGCTCAGCCTATTCAAGGTACCAAGGCTCAGTGTCTTTGGTATACGAGACTTGACTCCTGAAAGAGCGCGGGACAAAGTATAAATCTTCAATATATGGTAATTACATATTTTTTATTAATTTTCCATATAAATCGCTCAACAATTACTGGCTTAAGATGGGAGGTTTACAGCTTGTTGCCAAGGGATACGACCTGTAGTTCAGTCTCAGCTTCCTGGTCAGGCATGCTCAGTTCTAGCACTAGGATCGTGAGCCGTGTCTCTATAAAACCGCAGGGGATGAGACGAGATTTAAGTAGGAACTAACGTGAGAGGCTCAGGAGTGGGGGAACATAATATGGCAAGCACAAGAGGGTGAAGACCTGCTCTTTAGCAGATAGAGACATGCAGGGGGAGGAGAATAGATGTCAGCAATGCATGATGGGAACTGTAGTCTGCTGCCCATATAAGCTGCTAGTAAAGCCACACCCACACTTGCTGTGCTGAGGAGGAGCACATAGGGGGCAGCAGTGTGACTAAATAGGTTTATTACATGTTTGTATGTTGTATTAGGGTGCTGCTCTGTGTGCAATAGCCCTGCAGCACCCTTTCAAGTTTGTCTAAATGCTGGAATACCCCTTTAAGCACTTTCCTGGTGCGGCCAAGGGGATTTCCGAAATGGACGCCATATTTACAGAGCCAGCTGCATGACCCATAACCCTCGCTGCCACTAGGGTTACAATGGGTTAAACAGGAACGTTCATCCTGGAAGTTACACTTTCCTTCCCCTTTGCGATTTATTCTTAGAAAAGGTTTTTCTTCTTTCAAAATTTACCATAATTTCATTTCTAGGCCACATTTCCCCCCCAAGCGACAACGGCTTTCATCTCGGTTTCCTCTTATCCTACAGATCAGGGTAATTGGCAGCAGACACTGATCTGTGTAAGACACATCCAGGCCCGGGAGGACAAGTAAACCTAAAAGGGCCTCTGCCGTGCCGAAGGCAGGTAGATTAGGTATGAAGGAAACATCCATGTAAAATTCATTAAAGCAGTACAATAGTGACCTCACTGATAAAATAAAGGGGGTGTTCACAGCATAGACACTGATGGCATATTGATTGGTTATGCAATGAAAGTCTGATAGGTGCAGGTTCCAGAAGTGCGGCCCGCACCTATATCAGGAACCGGCCCTCTAAAGTGTCAGCTCAGCACGGAGCGCGGGTCACGCTTGCGCACGACTCTCCATTCTGTTCTATGGGAGTTCCAAGGAGCGGAATGTTGGGCCGCACTCAGAACTCCCATAGAATTGAAGGGAGAATCCTGCACAACCAGCTCTCCATCCTCAGCCATAACATTTGAGGGTCCATTCCCGATATATGAGCAGGTCAGACTTTGATCTTAGTGATATGACATCAAACTCTATGGTGGGAGAAATCCTTCAACCCCTTAACGACCGCCCGCCAGCTTTTTGGTGTTGGGCATTTCAGATCTTTCATCTGCAGCAACGTCTTTTGGCGTTGCTGCAGACGACATCGGGGTCGGCAGCTCTCGGCGCCGCAGCAGCGCTGAGAACAGAGGTGTACTTCACAGCCCTGTTCCCAGCACCTGCAAGCGCCGAGGAGCAGGGGAAACCTCCGCTCCCCAATGCTTAACCCTCTGATTGCCACGGTTTGTGACCACAGTGTAATCAAAGGGCTTTCCTCTGCTCTGACGGGTGATCAGGACTCCCGGTGACCCAATAGAGCTCGGGGAATGGCTGCAGAGTCAGCCCCGAGGACCAAGAGTAGCCCCAGGGCTGTCTGTGTAAAGGGCCGTTCACGCGGCTTATTTCTGGCATGGATTGCAGCCGTATTGCACGCCATACTGCGCTGCAATACGGCTGGAATCCGTCCCAGCCATTACGGTAATCCACAGTTCTCATAGAGAACTATGGATTCCGCCTCTCCTCGCCGCTCGGCGAATCCGCCGGGTGGGGAGAAAGTGACACGTTCATTATCCCGGCGGGATACGCGCCGTGGATAATGAAAGTCTATGGGGCCGGCGGGCAGCGTCCCCGCCCCTTATTCAAGCCGTAATTGCGGGCAAAATCCGTCCCGCAATTACACCTTGAATAAGCCGTGTGAACCGGCGATAAGAAGCCAGCGATCAGGGAAGACTGTGCTGCCCTTATTGCTGCCTGTGTCAAACTGACAGATTATAATGTATTAGCAATGTATTAACATATTCATATATGCTAAGTGTAAAAAAAAAAAAAAAAAAGGAAAATAGTTATCTTCTCAGGGATAAGTGTAGAAAAAATAATAAAAATAACTGCATACATTACACACACAAAAAAACCTGCACATATTAAAGGGGTTGTCTCACTATGAAGATCATAGTTGAAAATGTGGGGACCAAAAATCTAAGGATGGACGTCCTTGGTTACTATTGGCAAAGTGCTACGGTTTTAGAGAACTGGCTGGTTTACATGTGCTTAGCAACGGTGTTTGTTTACTGGTCAGGGAAGCATTCTGTCCTGCCCAGGTCGTGCACATGCAAAGGAAAGGCAGTGAAGAGGAGGGGCAGGGATGTGTGTATTGGCAGGCAAGGAGGAGAAGCAGTGAAGAGGATACAATACACACAACCCCCCTGCATGTCCTCTCACTGCTTCTCCGCCTTGCCTGCCAATACACACATCCTGCCCCTCCTCTTAACGCAAGGAGGGAAAAAAAAAAAACTAAAAGAAAATGTGCTGGTCATTAAGTACTTTCAGGCGTTCGGCTTAAGGGGGTCTCCTGACAACCCCGGTCTTTTTACCCAATTATAGCACACGGACATCACAGAGGTCCAGGGTTGTTTCTACCATTAAAGCTCAGCTCCATGGACGTCGGCAGGGTGGTATTCGCATGCATTACTTCACCAGCACAAACCACCTCCTTATAACCACTATGGTGACCGCACCTTCAGGTTATCGGCCTCGAGATCCTCTCCGAACGTCCCGACCCTCTTCCTTCGTTGCAGCCTGTAATGAAAAACCAGAACAATCGTTCAGTGGTGCAGACGGCACAGCAAATCTCCTTTTATTTTATATACATGGGCTGCGGTAATATGGCTTTGACCCCTATACCCACCCAGTGCGAAATGCGCCACCACCAGGGTCGTTCTATAGAGTCTAAAGTCGCAATCTCGCTGCTAAAAGGGGTTGTCCCATCTAGAAGTATACTACTTAAAGGGGTGTTTGAGAGCTAAGAAAGCTCATTGGTCTGTCAGGAGATGATAAAGAATAGAAGACTCATACTTACCTCCTGGACGCGCCCGTTCAGTCCCGGCATCCGGTCTGCTCATCCAGGAAGCCAGCCGTCAACGGTCCTTGCTCACGTGACAGGTGCAGCCAATCACAGGCCACACCACCACATGCAGGTGACCGCGCTGAGCTGTGATTGGCTGCATCTATCAGGTGAACGATGTCCGTTTACTGCTTCAGTGAAGGCGACGGTCACCGCTACTGAACGGGAACATGAATCTCATCTTCTATTCGGGCCAACAAGCATTCTTAACTCCCAGAGACCCCTTTAAATGGCCCTAATTAGCAGTTTATATCACAATGGGAGCTATGAAGTATAGTATTACATGGTCGCCTATGTACAATGTGCGCAAATAAGCAGAAGGGAAAAAGGGAAAGGAAAAAGAGCTAGGCCTAACCACACATAGAAAGGGCCTGGATATGTGCGCTTACAAAGTGTTTTCCCAGCATTAGACATTGGAGATATATCAATAAGTCTGTAAGGCAACCAACCATCGCAGAAGCCCTCCCCCACTGCTCTGTCTGCAGTAGAAGACAAAGGATGTTAAGCTCCTCCCTTTGGGCAAACCCACCCCTTGGCCATTTTTCCAGGAGGGCTAAGGGGAAAGTATTAACCGGCGCCAAACCGCCAGTCCACCTCAATTTTTTTTTTTAATTGGAAACGAAAAAACTCCCTACTTTAAAAATTTGTGCCGGTTTCTCCCCCAAAAGTGTTCGGCCCGCCACTTTGAACGGTAGGATTTGTATTTTTTTTGGACTTTGTACTCGGGGTCAGACATCCTGGCATCTTTGGTGCATTGAAAAGGGTCAGGTCTTGCACAGATTGCGCAAATTTGGCGTACGACGGTTCATTCATCTATTGAACAGGGCTACGCCCCCTTTTTTTAGCATGGTCAGCCCCGTCATACGGTCGCCTTAGTTCTTACTTTTCCTGGGACTCAAAAACCGGGGATAATAAAGACATTACTGCTTTTAAAACAACTTTTTTGTCTTTTTGCGGATTTTGGGAAAAGTTACTACTTTGTCGCCAAAAACACTTTTTTTTAACAGATTTTGGGCCCCAAAAAAGTCCTTTTTTTAACGGATTTGGTGCCAATCGCTTTTTTAAAGTTTTGGCGCAATAAATTTCTCGCCCCCCGAGGCTAAAAGGTTTTTTTTTACGTTTTGGCCCCAGTCCGGTTGGGGGGGAGGAGGGGGGGGGGGGGGTTTTTTACAGTTTTTTTGGTATAAAAAATTTTTTCTTAACATATTTTGGCGTAGCAAATTAAAAAAAATTTAAGCACCAAAAACGTAAATAAACGTATTTTTGGGGTCAGAAGCAGATACTTAAGCACCAAAACGTAAAAAAAAAGTATTTTAGTGCCAAAATCCGTAAAAAACGTTTTTTTCAAAGAAAAAGAATTGCGCAAAAATCATTAGCAAACCAAAGCCTGATCTTTTTATTACAAAAGGATAAAAAAGACATCAACACTATATGCAAATTTGATAAGTATAACCTTTTTTAAAGGGGTTGTTAAAATTTTCTTTAAAAATGGTTTTGGGAAAAAGGGGGGAAAAGGGAAATAAAAGCAAGTTTGCAAATTTAATGTCTTAGCAAAGCTGTCTTGTATTCACAGTTTTCCTTATCTTCTTTTACACGATATCAGGCTGGCAAATTCCCCCTCCTTTCAAATTTCCTAGCAAGGCTCATTTACTTCTGTTCAGGCCCCCGGTCGGCGTATCACAGGAATTGCTTCCCGCCTTTCAATCAAAATAAGGGACCCCATTTTTTACCCCTGCACACCGAAGAAACAGAACCCGCAGGCTTCTATAACAGGAAAAACACAAAAGTGTTCGACCCTGCCTCCCTGATAGAAGGGAATCTATCCATTCATAAAAGCGGATTCAATGAACACATCCCCCTGTGAGAGGGGGAAGAGATCATTTCTTGTTGGTTTTAAAACAGCCCGTGGGATGTATAACCTCTTTTAAAAAAAAAAAGATAGGGGGGAAAACACGTGAAGTGGACCAGAGATGGGGGGGTGTGTTGTTGTGGGGGAACATGTGGGGGAAGAGGGAGGGGGGGTGGTCACGGACCACATCAACAGTGAAGGGGGGGGGGTTAGTCCCCACGGGGGGGGGGGAAAAAAAGCCCTCATTTTCTAGATTCAGAGCGAGACATATAACAGCCGAAAAAAAAACGATCATCCCCCTTAACACCCACATAGGTGGGACTTTGGGCCCCTGGGGGATTTTCATTTAAAAAACGCGCCAAAACGCCGCACTTTTTCCAAGACCCCTTTTAAAATTTTCTCCCGGGTCGGGTTTTGAGCATGTTCAAAACGACCCCGTAAAAAAAACGGCGAAAAAAAAAGCCTTAGACAGGGGAGGGTTTTACTTAAAGTCAGGGAGACAGCAGGAGGTTCTTTTTAAAGGTCTATGGGGAGAATTAAAATCGCTTTTCCAGCGTTTTTAGAAAACAAACGCTGAAAAAACGGACGTCTTTTCTGTGCAGTGTAGACAGAGCCCAAGATCATCTCCCGCTAGGGCTTTTTTCCTTCTAGGGGCCTAATTCCTTTAAGTCCTCACAGCAGCTTTTGCACGATATCGTGTTCAGCAGTAAAACATCATAACCCCGGCAATTATTTTGTAATTTTAAAATTTTTTTTTTAATAGGATGTGTCTTTTGGGGAAATGAACCAAAACCTGCCAAATCCCACAACATTCACATAAAGAGAGTGGGTTAATTATACCGTCTGATTGAGGTGAGCGCCTGGCTGCAGTCCAAGGTCACATATCACAGCAGTTTATCTGAGATTGCGAGATGTAAAAGCCCGACTTGGCAGAGGTCTTCGTATTAACACGAAACGCGTCAGCAAGGACGTTTGCAGCATGTTTGGGCGCTCAGACAAGTCATTGCTGAATTTTAATTAAAGAATATAGATATGTAATAAAATGACCCCCAAAAAAAATCCCCTTTTCATTTTAATGGGCCAAGGCAGGAAATTTGCAAAGCTTCAAATGAAACTGTAATTACATGTTTAAAAAAACGCCAGGAATTAATAGAGGTAAGTAATGAAGGCGCTTCTAGTTTGTGCTTAAAGGGGTTTTATAGTTATAAAGATAGTCTAATTATGGGGACAGTAAAAATAAGCACTTTTGTAATTGGGTTGCATTACCTCCTGTCATTTAGCATTTTTAGAAATTTTAAATCCTGAAAACTGCTTCATTTCGCTGTTGGGGTCAAACCCCCCGGGTCAACCCCCAAAGACACGCCCCTGCACTGTGATTGGCTGGCTGACATTTCATTCACCTGTTGGGATACGCCCCTAAACAGGAAAAAACGCAGGCCACGCCCCCTGCCTGTGTTGGCTGCCTCGCCACTGTGTTTATCCCCTCTGAGCTGTTGAAATCAAAGGGAAAACCCAAGGGTTGCTGCCTCTTGTACACTCCCACTTTAGGTCAATTTCCCGGGGAACTACTGGCTTTTAAGAGGCTTTTGAAAGAGGTTGATTCCCCTCCTCCAGATCCGTCCTTAACGTACTTTTAAAAAAAGGGTTCTGTTCCCAGATCGAATGCAAGCCCCGCCTCTTTATGACATCGCCTTAGTGTATAACATAAGGATTTAAACCTGTCTGTAAAAAGCTGTTAGGGGACACCCGCAAACAGGGGTTGGGAGTTCAAGCCCATCAGTAAAAAAAAAAAATTTTTCTTTAAAATTTGACCCCCATGTAAAGTATGAAAAATTTTTTGTTACTCTATAATTTTTTCCTAACACACACAAAGCCCCCTAATATGTACTTCCTTTCAGTCACACCAAGCACTTCCAAAAAACGTGATACAATGCATATATTTTTGGGGGATGAGCATGATATAGGGGACCCTTATTTTATTTAAATATATCTTTATAAGATTAACTTAAAAATTTTTTAGGTCTCTCACATATTTTAAGAATTTGGGGGGGGGGGGGAAAATTAAACCCTTTTTAGGGACAAACCCCAAAACCCCCTTCGTTTTTAAAACCAATTTTCCTCTACCCTCACCACAGCCCAAGTTTTTTCAAGTAGCAGCCTTCCTAAAGCTGATTGCTTCCCCCCCCCATTGTTTTCACTCAATCACTGACGGGAAGCAAGATCTTACTTGAAGCTGACATTTTTAGTTGAGTAAAGCTCTGCCTGTTGTCAGAAAAATTTGGGGAAACCACAAAAGAAGTTAAAGCTGCTGGCTTTCATTTGTGTTAAAAAATAAGAATATAAGGGTCGGGGAAAGTTTGGAGCCTAAAGGGCTGCAGACAAAAAGCAGGCGGGGGGGCACGACTGTTATATCCAGACAACCCCTGCATCCCCTGCTTCAAAAAAATGATGAGCACAGTTCTTTAGTGAGGGTAGAAAAACCCTCCGGGGAGGAGAGACACGCCTCCTGAGGGGAGATCACGCCCCTGGATTTCAAACTCAATCTGAGAAAATTAGCTGAACAGCACGAGCAGCTCAAACGATAACACCCCTTTAAAGACGACCTGTGATATCTCCTGACTTGTCTGTTCTAGTAAATCCTTGTGTTCCCTGTCAAGTAACAATTCTGGAGCATCTTCTCTTATAACCCCATGTTGTGCTGTTCCTCTATTATTCCTCCTAAAAATGTATTACTGAATCTGTCAGGTGGGTGTCGCCATTTAATTTTTGGAAGGGGTATATCCCTACAAGGTGACTATCAGCACTGATTGGTCAATATCAGACTGGAGGGACCACCCCCAATTGGTAACATGCATATATTTTTAGGAGGAACAACCACACAACATAGAGATCCAAGGAAAGATGCTACTGTCGGATTGCTCAGGGAGCACAAGTCTTAAAGGGGATTTGCCAGGACGCAAGTTTCTTACCTTCCATATCAGCACAGGGAGAATGTCAACAAATCACGCTGAGTCATGAAGGCTGCAGGGCTGGGAGGGAGGGGGTAAGGAGTGCGGAGTAAGGGAGCGTCTCAAAACTTAAGTGAAATAATAAACAGTAAAAACAGTGGAAATCTCAATACAGCAAGACACAGCCCTCATAGTCCTGCCCTTTCTACCAGATGCCTTAAAAGCTCCTTCATTTTGCCTGTCATCAGATAAGAAGTGATTCACGCAAGCGCGGCCTGTCAGCTCCTGTGTCGTGTCTAGGGTAAGCTTTCAGGTTTCTAAGGGGGATTGAGAAATGCTGTAGCTCTCAGAGGCTTCACTTTTTTAAATCACATATATTTAGAAAAGTGATTAAATACCCATTTTGGAGGATTCCATGTCAACATTACATGGTGGCAAAACCCCTTTAACTGAAACAGACATATTAGGCTTTGTCTACACAGCACTGGTTTCTGGTCCGATTTTCAGCGGATTCAGTATGTAGAATACACCGAAAATCCAGCTGCAACCAGTGTCCTATAGACCGCAATAGAAAATCCGAGCTGTAGTCTACACAATACGGTTTTTTTCTAAACCGTCTGATGCCTAAACTCGAAGACGATAAAAACCATGCAAAAATTTATTTGGAAAAAATATAAAAGAACAAAGCAAAAACTCCCCGAAGCCACATGGTCAATGGTTAGATGATAACCAGAGATTTCCATTGGAACCGGAACATTTGACGCGTTTCGGGCTTAGTGTATAGCCCCCCTTAACACTATAACACTAAGCCCGAAACGCGTCAGTCTACCGGTCCCATAGACTCTCTGGTTATCACTCCTAGCCATCTGACCATGTGCTTCGTTTTTGCTGGTTCTTTTATATATCTTCAAAATAAATTTTTGCATGGTTTTATATTGTCTGCGGGTCATGTTGGATCCTCATCGTTTAGGACTACCTACTACTGCATGCTTGGGCAGATATCCGTGCACTTTATCACTCAGGAAGAAGCTGGCTGCATATACTACTTCCACTGATTCCTAAACTGCAGGCCCCGTTCTATCTTCCGGCAGATACTTGTACAGTCAGTTACTGTACTGGGCCTGCGGAAAATACGAAAACAGACCGTGGTTTATAGC
Source organism: Phyllomedusa bahiana (assembly GCA_025379985.1). NCBI lineage: Eukaryota > Metazoa > Chordata > Amphibia > Anura > Hylidae > Phyllomedusa > Phyllomedusa bahiana. The sequence continues at coordinate 154,157 of JAODAL010003681.1, forward strand.
GCAAACCCGCACCAAAAAACGCAGTACGGCGACATTAAAATACTGTCAGATTTTCAACGTTTTTTTTTTTTTTAACATTAGCTGTCCTCTTTAAGTACAGTCATAAATGAAGACGCCCATGTATCACCCTAAAACTTGATATCACCTACATCTAAAAGTTGGTGATGGAAAAGTGACAGTTACAAAAACTTATTTTAGTGCCACTTATGCTGTTAAAAAGGAAGACTTGCTTTTTATCATTTTCCTCCTCATACTATTAAAATAAAAAAGTCAAGTAAAAAAAATATGACAGAAAAATAAAGCCGTACGTAGTCTGAAAAATAGACAAAAAAAATCTGAATAACCAACTGCAAGAAAGTGTTTATAGTGCTCAAAGCTGCGGGCACTAAGGGAAATGTGCCTGATCTGGAAGGAGGGGGGGTCTGGTCAGCAACCGGTTAATTTCATTCTACCCGCCCAGAGTGCGATTTAGCCTAGAAGTGGACTTGATACTAGTACAGACTTAAATACTGACAGTCCCCGATTTACACCATTGCCACTTACATCCGTCCCCTAGTTACAAACAGAGACTTGAGGCGTTCTGGCACTTGTAGTTCCATGTGCCACAGCAGTCAGTAGCTGTAGAACATCAAGTTCCAGCATGCCACAGCAGCACATGAGGTGAAATCTTCTTAACAGGGGCACAGACAGCAAAACAAATGTAAAAACCCTTCCCTGCACTATCCAAAACTAAAAAAGGACCGACTTTTGTGCTGGAGTTATTTAATATATACACCTGTTCCGACTTGCATACAAATTAAACTTAAGAAACCTATCATCTCTATCCCATTCGTAACCTGGGAACTGCCTGTACTAGATCCTTGGTCCCACTAGCTAAAGGGCCCAGGAACAACTGGACCCTCAGCACCCCATATAGCTTTATTTTAAAAAAAAAAATTTGGGGAGGGGGTGGGGGGTTCCCCTTTTGCAGAAGTTTTCTTTGTCCTAATAAGAAGACTAGTTGAACATTGGGATAAGCGAGTTATGCAGTTAACGGTTGTAATGATACATCATGGGTGAGAGGGGTTAAAGGCACTTTTTTTCATTTCGTTTTTTTTTTAATTTTTTTTTTTAATCTGCTTTGATCACTTTACGGCCGATTTAATAGCACAAGCATTCCTGATAAATACTAAACTCATAGATGTGAACAGTATCAAGGCACTGCGAAATCTGCAACTGAATCCACAGCATTACCAATAGCAATATGGGCTTCGAAACCTGCACCAACTAGTGCGGATTTGGACAAGACTTTTTGGGGATTTTCCTACATTGACTTCTATGGGAGAGAGCTCTGGAGTCAATTTTAAAAAAAAAAAAAAAAAAAATCTCTACAAAATCCATGATAAAATCCGCAGTAGTTGCATGTTTTGAAGAGCTGGGGGATTTTGCAAGGAATCTGCCTGATGGGAAAAGGCCCTTAAAGGGGTTTTATCACAATGAACATATATAATTTCCGATTGGATCATCTCCCTGGTAACTAAAACCATTGTTTTTAGAGAGAGATCCATCTGCGCAACCAATGGTACCTATATAGAGTAAAAAAAAAAAAAAAAAAAAAAAAAAAACTATCATTATAAACTGACCTAAGAACCTACAGGGGGAAAGCAATACTCTAAACCCACCGCCATAGGCGCAGAGACTGATGACTGCATCAAAGACCTGTGCCCCTGCCAAAATGCAGCAATTTTTTGCGTTTATAGCCGTTATGTGGATCTATGGGTTTCCATGGCAACAGACTACAAACCTGATGTATGAAAACGGTCTAGCAGTAAGACCGGCTTTGTTGCCCATAGCAACCAGAGCTTGTGCTTTTATTTTTCTAGAGCACTATATGAAATGGGAGCTCTGATTGGTTGCTATGGGCAACAAAGTCTTGCTGCTAGACGGTTTTCATACATAAGGCCCTATGTATGAGCCTGCAAGCCTATTGTCACCTTTTTTTCCTTTTTGGGTTACCACCAAATGCATGCTAGCCGAATAGGCCTAACGACTTTTTTTTAAAAGCTATGTAACACATTATGAAATTTTTCTGCGGTTTGGGGGGTCTGGACCCTTAAAAAAACAATAGAGAAAAAGGTTCGCCCTCTCCCCCCCCCGAAATACGGCGGTGGGGAGGAAAAAGCGAAAAAGTCAATTATCATGGTGGATATGAAACCGTGGATAATAAATTCTAGGGGGGCCGGGGGACAGCACCCCCCCCCCCCCTTCCCCAACGGCAAAATTGCGGGGCAAAATACTCGCGCAATTTAAGCCGGGAACATAGCCTAAGTTGAATTTGTGCAAGTTGGAACATTTTAAAAATGTAAATTAAATGTAACTAGCAAATTTTTTTTTTTTTTTTATTAATGCAATTAAGGTTTTTTATATTTTTTTTGCGTCTTTTTCCCCCCCGTTCAAAGTTTCACCTCATTTTTTTTCCCCTCCTCATGTCCTGTGGCATGCGGACTTGAGTTCCCCCCTTAACTAGCGCTGTGGGAACAGGAACAAAAAAGGGGGCTACATGTCACAGCACATTTTTAAAAACCATGAGAAAACATTTTTATACATCATATGCCCATCGGGAATTTGTAGTTCCATCCCCCAGAGCGATGGGAACCAAAAAAGTGCCAGCATCCCCACAACGCACTTTTAAATTACACTAATCAGCACCTATGCAATTAGTACGTGTGGTGTGGCATGCTGGCACTTTTAGTTCCACGTGTCAGCACAAAAGCACACTGAAGACAAAAGTGTTTCTTTGTTTGGTCGATCCAGAAACAGTACTGTATTTTTACACTGGGGGCACGAGAAGTTTGGGGGCCGGGCAGAAGAAGGCGGCTTGCGATGTTACTATGGGGTGACATCAGCACACTGAACCACACACCCCATAAGTCCCCGTTTGTAACTAGGAGACGGATGTAAGTCGGAACGATTTAAGTCGAAGCCTGTTTCATACAATACATGGACGAATTTTTTTCCCCGAATTTGTGACAAAAAAAAATTTTGTTTTTTTTTTTTTTTTGGGGGGGGGGGGTTAAAAACTCCACATGATTTTCATTTAAAAAAAAAAAAAAAAAAAAAAAAAAAAAAAAAAAAAAAAAATATCTTGCCTGGAAAAGCCCCTCAGAAGCAAATCCCCGAGCAGCCACCCTTTTGGGCATCCACCCGGTGTCTTCATATTTCTATCTTACAATAAAGACCCAATGCTGTACTGTGGTGATGCTATAAACCCCGCGCGTGTTCGTCCTTAAACGCACGCACCGATGCTGTCATCCCAGCTTTAACACTGAACTAAATGGATCCCAGCAGACACATAAAAAAAAGCTAATGGCCCCCACAATCAAGACAGTGAAAGCTTCCCGCTTAAAAGGCCCCACCAACCCCGGGACGCGGAAAAACGGCGAGAAAACCCTGTGTAGACGACGTAAAAACTGGGGGAAAAGGTTAAAAAGGAGACACTACTCACAGAGAACAAAAAAAAAAAAAATACAGGGTTACTTCACAATTCAAGAAAATCACAGACATCTATTAACCCAGTCCTAAAAATAACTTTTAATAAATACAAATCACCAGTGCTATCAGCCGCCAAGGGTGCACAGGGAATGATAAAGATAAGACGAATAGATAATTCGTACAGATAGAAAACCATATACTTTTTTTCCACATTATATCCTAATAATAGGTGGGGTTTTTTTTTTTCGCCCCAAAAAAGCGCCCCCCTATCGCCGCTCCCCTATTTTAACACCTATCCTAAAAAGGGGCAATACAAAGAAAAATAGAAAACCCCAAAGCACCCTAAAAACTTAAAACCCCAACAAAAAAAAAAACAAAAAACCCCACACATTTCAAAAACAAAATCCGATAAAACCTGTGTCAAAATACAAGGCAAAGCAAGTATGTTCTTTAGATTCTTACTCTCCTTTGCATAAAGCCTTCAATACTCTTTACCAACGCGTTTCTCCCTCTTCAATCACTGAGGGCTCATCAGGGGAACAAGCATATTCAATCCATAGATACCGGATAACTTGAACAGCACCAGTAGATCGATGTGGCTCCTGATTATTTAGCATATAATAGGGAAAGAAGGGTTACTTTCTTACAAATTTTACGGCTTTTAAAATATCTTATACATCCCACACCTTGTGGCGTAAAAGCACTGGTTTTAAGGAGACAGAAAATGGAAGAAAACTCGTATACAACAGAAAAATCCCCATGGTGGACCTGTCACAAATGGTTCCTATGTCGGGCATGATTGTTCTAAAGGGGGAAAGGGGTTCTAGTTTAATATAATGTGTTCTAAAGAGCTCCTCCCCCTACCCCGCGACCCTGAGGGCTGTGGCTGACAGGCCGTTAAAGGCCTTTTACCCCCAGCCCCCTGCATAGTTGCCCCGGGGGTGCAGGCCACAGTTCCCTCATGAAAAGTTTGGTATTTTAACTAGGAGTTTGCTAGCACTCTTACGGCACGTTCACACAGCATATTTTCAGTCCGTATTTTAAAGTGCAATTGCGCTGCAATACGCCTGAAGTGTCTAGACATCGCTGCAGATTAAGGACCTATACCGCCCGATGTCTAAATTCGGTGGGCAGTCGTTAAGGAGTTAAAGATGGTCAAAAATAATTAGATTTTCACTGTTGCCGTAAGACACACGGGAGTGATCTCAACCCCAAACCCAGGGCTGCTGGAGCAGAGAGTTGAATAGTAACCTAGGGAAGCTTATGTACACAACAGAAATAAAACTGCTTTATTCTAAAAAGGCAGAAAAATAGAACAAAATTGTATTTGGCAATGATCTTTATTTACCTTTGTCACTGTTTTTTAGAAACCCTTTACTAATCCCCTTTAACAAACCCCCCCCACTGTGCAACCACAAAAAAAATAAATTGATGACCCGTTAATGAAAATGAGATGACTCTGCTGACTGTGTCCCAGTATATACAGCAAAGCTAAAAGGTGAACTTCCAGCCTATTGTGTCTACAAGAAGATATGAAATAGAGTGATTTATGATCACATTCCCTTCAGTCATTTTGATCCCTTGCACCTATCCCTTCAGCACTGCAGCCCCCCCCTACCCATCCTACAAACTACAAAGACTGAAGTCAACAGAGCAGGAATCCGGCTGCAGGAGGCGGATGACCTGCAGGACAAGGTTTAGCGCTGCAGCGTTCTACACCATCAGTGCAATCACTTGAGAATTGTAGCCATCACCCGGCAATTAAAGAGGTGCCCGCTGACGCTCCATGCCGATAATTAACCAGCCTCTTGTCTTGTGCCACAAGTGGAGACTTTGCCTTTGGTCATATTGTGATTTAAAGGGGGGTTTTGTCATGAAGTATAAAACGCTTTCATCATTTTTAAAAATTTCACTGTTTTTTTTTTTGCTGTCGTTTAGGATCCATTTTTTTAAGCTCGTTCCGGGGAACGCCAGGGCTGAAGCTCCCAGCCCCGGGTCAGACTCACCTCTCCTCTCAGGCAGCTATGAGTGTTCAAACCCCAGGGCTGTCCTTCTACTCCCGCCTCGTACCCTTATAATTAGTCAAACGTGCAAATAAAATAAAGAAACCCAAATAGTCTGTGAAATTTTTAAAAAAAAAAATAAAATCAACAGGGTTTGGGTTTCCCGCAGGGGTTTGAACCTAGGTTCCTTTGGGCCCGGGGCAAAAGCTTTACCCCTCAGCTACCACAATGCCTTTTTATAAAAAGACCTTTTTTTACAGGAAGGGGGAAAGGGCCGGGTGTCAGCCTCCGGGCCAGATCTCAATTCACACACACCCTTTGACCCAGAGTGAAGAGCTGGATGCAGGAGGATGAAATGAGATCGTGGCAAAACCCCTTTAATACAAATTTCTCAATTTTTGGGGCATTTTTCCCCCTAATGGTGGGCCCATAAAAAAACCCAACCCCCCTGCTCGGGGGCAAGCGCCACCGTGATAGGAGATAGTTGTTAGAAGCCCCGAGATCGTAGCCCAGAACCAACAACAAAAAAAGGGGGAAGACAAACCAAATTAATATCAAGGTTACATTGAAAAGACGGCGCAAAGTAATTTACTGCTTCAGCAAGCCGCAGACAGCTGTTACAGGGCGACGCCACAGAGATCAAACAAAACGTGCTGAAGGGGCCGGGTAAGTCAGCGCATGCCGCGCCGGTAACGAAAGAGGCTAAACCACATTGTAACAATGGCTATAGAGATAATGCAGCTATTCCACTTGGTCAATGAAAACATTTTGTAAAAGTTGCACAACGGTGTCATCTTCTCCGACCTCCATAGATAATGGACCTTTGATTAGCGACAGACTGAAAACCAGCTAAGGACTGTCCTTTGCCTCCTTCACCACAGAGCTCTGCATCATGTTTGATCCCTGAGGCTAGGTTCACACGGTGCATTTGCAGGGTGTAATTAGGCCGTGTGGGAGGGCGGGAGCGGGGGAGGTGGGGGGGGCTCGGCACTTCGCCGGCCCATAGACTTGCATTACCAGCGGTGCGTATACGTCGCTGGTAAGTCACATGTCACTTATCTCCCCCCTCTGCGTATTCACCGAGCAGGGAGAGGAGACGTAATCTATAGTTCTCTATGAGAACTGTGGATTACCGTAATGACTGGGACGTATTACAGCCGTAATTTGCACACTACGGCGCGTAATTACGGACTGAAATACGTCCAGTTTTAAGCCGTGTGAACATGGCCTTAGCCCCAGCACCCTTAAAAACATTGGTACTTAACGCACCAGTAAAGAACAAAATTAGTTCAGTCAATCAGTGGGCTGCCCGGGTCACATCCCAGATAAACAACTCTTACCTTTCCAATCACTTGCCTTGCACAACTTCCCAAGATAAAAGTAAAAATTTGGTGCGTTAACCCCACCTTAAATCCCGTGTATCTTAAAAGGGGTTGTCTCACTACAAGGATTGCTTTTCATGTCAAAGTTCTTGCAAAAACAAGTCACTTTGCAATATGTGTCCATTAACAGTGTCCTACCTATTCTTAGATATCCCGTCTTGTATGAGCTGCAGCAGCTCTTCAGGTCACTATAGCTACAGACCTGTTCAACCTTTCCTGATAGGCTGCCAGCACTGATCGCTATAGCTACAGACCTGGCTTCTACTGCAGCCTAATGGAAGCCACTAAACACGTCCCTGAATTCAAAATGAAACCAAGAAAACAGGACTGAGGCGAGATAAATCCATGTAGTGAGACAACCCGTTTAATTCCGCGGTTTTTTTTTTTTTTTGTCACATTCATTTTTCCCTCCTCTCCTTCCCAGAGGCATATTTTTTAAACTATATAGACATATGAGGGCTTTTATTTTGCGAGACAATATGTACTCTCCAATGGTGTCTTTCACCATACCATAGAAAAAAATGGGAAACCGCAAAAAAAACCAAAAAAAAAAAACACACAACACACATGGCAGAAGTGGTGTGCAATGCAGTCTATTGCATTGTATAAACAGCATAAAAGGGTGTACAAATATGGTGGTGATGGAAGTCTTCGGCAGGCTTCCAACCGCCATGTAAACTAATCAGGACCTTGCCGATCAGAGTGAGGAATGGTGTGCGGCACAGTTTCTCATTCATTTAGATGCTGTTGGCCATGTTCACTGCGGCATCTACAGGGTTAAACAGTATGGGATGGAGCTAGCTCCATTCCGTGCCGTTACCGGTGGTTGTCAGCTGCAATAAGCAGGCGACACCCACCACCTGTGTAGTGGGATCGCTACAAAGCCCCTTTCAGACATTAGGATGTACAAGTACATCAAATATCGGTGAAGGGTTAAGGTTGCTCTGAATCTGTATAACTCAGGTCGATCCCTTTATTCTACCCAAACTGCCTTTTAGATCCTCTGTCAGATACCATTTGCTATACTAAACGTTAACCCTCAACTCCTTTACCTCCGATTGCATCAAATGTTGCACAATGAACGGCCTCCATCACGTAAAGTGTTTGGCTTTGGCTTGTTTCGTTCCACCTCCAACCTAGCAGAATAATTATACAGTTTTAGCTATGGAAGTTAACATGGCAAGAGACGGTATCTAAGGAAACCAACCATTTTCATAGCGAGCACCGTTTAGCCACGGCCAATAAAATATGGACCAGTGGCAACGCCCATGGCAAATTTTCCCCCTCATCTTTGAAGGAGTGGAGAGTCGACATCAGCGGCGACATCTGACGGGAGCCTTTTCACATTTTATCTATGCAAGATACCACCTCTTTCCAAAACTGTTGTACTCTGTCAAATAGCCACATGCCATTAAGAGAGTCCGCTCCCTGTTTCTGTCACTTTGGACATGGAATTATTCTGTCTGAAAAGTTGGGAGTAACTGGGGGGGGCCGAAGGCATATATTACTGCATATATTGGCTTGAAATGCGTCTCCCCCCATTTTTCACTGATAATATGCCGTCTAACTGCCCGCCAGCCTCCCAAAACCTGCTGGGCGACTTCGGGCTTCTGAAGCCACCTCTTCCACTGTGCAAATTTTTGACAATCCTCCTTATTTATACATTGATCTCTGACCAGAGCATATGAAATAGACCCAGAATTCCTAGAAGGACCTTGACCAACCAGATCATCAACGCCGTATATTGGTAAATGACCCGATATACCATGTGCACCAAATGGAAGTGTCCCAGCAGCTTTCTATGGTTGATGGACATTTTTTTTTTTCTGGTTTGCTTCTATAGTAGCTCACATTGTTCCACCAGAGATGTTATGGTGCACCATGTGGTAAGCAAAAGACGAAGATGTCCATTAAGGTTGTAAGTAGTATAATGTTGAACCGTGTTAGCCATAGAAAGTAGTAGAAGAGTGAAGAAATCAGGCGACACCTTTTGAGGCTAACTGAGTATTTGATGGTGAGCTTTGGAGAGTACTAGCTCCCTTCTTCAGACATGTTAAACAACAAACTGAAAATTCACAGACATTTTATACACAAAAGACCTGGACCTTCATAGAAACAGAGTTTTTAAAAATAAGCAGAGAAGTCATTTACAACAAGTCAAGAAATAAACAAACAGTCTGGAAACTTGCGAGGCGTGACAGGGATCAGTAATTCTTGTCATTATCTCTTTGCTATCAGGTGTGATTTGTGACCCTCAGGCTATGTTCACAAGGCTTAATTGCGGGGCGTAATTACACCCCGCAATTACGCCGTGTGGCCGGGGGCGGGGCGGGAGCGGGGGAGAGAGCGGGGGGGGCCGGCACTTCGCCGGCCCATAGACTATCACTGCTAGCGGCGCGTATACGTCGCTAGAAAGTGACATGTCAATTATCTCCCCCCGCAGCGGCTTCGCCAAGTAGGGAGAGGAGACGTAATCCATAGTTCTCTATGAGAACTGTGAATTACCGTAACAAATGGGCCGTTTTCGGCCCGTAATTGCCGCACTTCGGCGCGTAATTACGGACCGAAATATGGCCCATTTTAAGCCGTGTGAACATGCCTTCACAGTTCACACATAGATTGACATGAAACTATGATGGATATTTAGTCCATTCTGCAGGGTTTGACATTTTTGCATTAACTTATATTCCCATTCCTTCCTCTCCCGTTGTGTCTTAAAATGTCCCATTAAGACCACAATCTGCAAATCTTCAATACAGTGGTCATGGACTAAATATGCATCATAGTGTAATGTGTATAATAGCCAACAGCTTCCATCTCTTTAGTACCCATTTTTCTACCTTGAAGGCGGCTAGAGTGCTTGGGTAAGGCTATTAGAGTTGTGCCACCACCTGGCAGTTGCTTAACAGAGCGGCACAAGATTAACACCTGAGCTCAGAATCCAAGATGGTGCCTTCTCCCTGTATTGGACTCAACATTTTGAAGGGATCGGTCAAAATTCTAAAAAAAAAAAAAAAAAAAAAAGCCATTGAGGAGAACATAGATCCGAGCGGTATGATTGAAAGGCTGGTACCAGCAGTTAGCAAGCCTGCATAGGAGGTCACCAGAGTAGATGGCTGCAACCTGTGAGCCATGGAGAAAGAGACCATGGTGAAGAGGAGTCCGTCAAGGAGCAGTAGTGAGAAATGACCTCTCCACGACAGTCTAGCACAAACTGATAGTCTATTTCCCCTTCGGTGTAGCTAGACCGGAGAGTCCTCACACCAGAGAGCCTGCTGGAGTAGGAGGACATGTGGATTCAGAGTGTGGATGGAGAGAGGGAGACTCCCGTCCCACTGGCGTGCCACCGAAGTGCACATCAAAAGAGAGCTTTTGCACCCAACTCCCGATAGACCTGTGCCAGTAGTGCGTTGCTGGTCTTACGGTCTTGTTCCAGCTCAGTGTAATAAATAAAAAAATAAAAATATAAAAAAAGTTCACATAAATAGTTTGCAGCCTACTTGTATTTGCCGGTATTTCATCATTTTCGGTGGCAGACTGTGGTCTTGTATATGGAGCTGGAGTTACATTCATCAACCAATTATAGAATGGGTGACAAATCTAAGCTTTGGTATGGGAGGCGATCAAATCAAACATAAGGAGCCTGGTGTCCCCCACTCTCTTTATAGAAGGAAGGAATAGAGGCCACACATCCAAACCAGAGAATAAAGAGCGTCTCTCGCTCTGGAGGACCTGTCCTGCATCACACAGACATCAATATACAATGTGTAGCGCTTTATTTTTCCTGTGGTGGCGCTGCAGGGAAATTGAACACTTCCTGCCATAATTTCCCAAAGATTACAGTAGATCTGTGGGGGTCGTTCTGTGATTAGATTGCTTTTCAAATAGGGATGATGCAGAGTGAATAACCCGTTTGAAGAAGTTCTCCGAGCGCATAAGGTCAAGTAGTAGACCAACGCGTTTTTTTCAGCGCACAAAGGTACGTACCGGAAAGTGAAGAGCAACGGATCACTGCGAGACTCTGGAGCATCAGCGGAGGTGGACAACTAGGCAAGTATTAGTTTTTTTGCCCACCCATGTCTCAATTTCATGGAATTCTCTTTGTGGACAACCCCTTTAAGGAGGTCCGATGACCATTTCAGACACACCTGTTAGTAAATACTTGTGTTCGCTGTGAAATAAAAATTCTGGAGCAACTTTCTTAGACCTTAATTTGTGTGGTCCCTCTGTAATTCCTCCTAAAAATACAATACCAAATCAGTTGGGTTTTACCAGTTGGGGGTGTGTTCCCATACAGTCTGACATTGCCCAATCAGTGCTAACAGTCAAATTGTGCAGGGACACGCCCCCAAATGGTCACACCCAGCTGACCGATTCAGTAATACATTTCTACGAGGAATAACGGAGTTACAGCACAACATGGAGACATAAGAGAAGAAGCGCCAGAATTGGTATTTCATGGGAAACACAAGGAATTAATAAAGCAGATGTATCAGGAGATATCATGGGGCCTCTATAACGCCCACCCATCAGCTGTATGAAGGGGCTATGGCATTGTCCTGTTTAACCAGGTGCTGCACTGTAGATACGATTGTGACCGAGCTGCAGAACCAGACCCAGCCACAACTCTATTCGAGTTGTGCCATCACCTTGCAGTTGCTTAACAGAGTGGCACGAGATGCACGCATCACGCCGAATCCAAGATGGCGCCTTCTCCCTGTATTGGACGCAACTTTTTTTCTTTTTTTTTTTTAAGGAAGTTTACCGATCCCATCAAAAATTGCCATTGAGGAGAACATGGATCCTACCGGTAGGATTGTAAGGCTAGTGCCAGCGGGTAGCAAGCCTACGTGGAGGTCACCAGCGGAGGCTGCTGCAACCGGTGAGCAATGGAGAAAAAGACTGGAAAAAAAAAACAAAATGTGGGGAAGGGGAGTCCGTTAAGGAGAAGCAGTGAGAGAGAGAGAGAGACACGTGGTGAGGTCATAGCCAAATTGATCGTATTTCCCCCTCAGTGTAGCCAGACCGGAAAGTCCTCACACCAGAGAGGCGGCTGGAGCAGGAGGACATGTGGATACAGAAAGACTCCCGAGCCACTGGTGTGCCACCGAAGTGCGCATCAACCAAGTGAGAGCTTTTGCACCCGGCTCCCGATAGACCTAACAGTGTAAGGAGTGCGTTGCTGTTCTTACGGTCTTGTTCCAGCTCAGTGTAGTAAAAGAGTTCATACAAATAGTTTCCAGCCTACTTCCATTTGCCGATATTCCATCATTTTGGTGGCAGAACATGATCTTGTATATGGAGCTGGAGTTACATTCATCAACCAATTATAGAATGGGTGACAAACTTAAGCTTTGGGATGGGAGGCGATCAACTCAAACAGCAGGAGCCTGGTGTCCCCCATTCTCTATACTAGAAGCTGTATGAAGGAGCTATGGCACTGTCCTGTGTAACCAGGCACTGCACTGTAGATACGATTGTGACCGAGCTGCAGAACCAGACCCAGCCACACCTCTAATGACGGCGCTGTGCCTCAGTATACAATGACGGGGCACACCAAATATAAATCAGGTGTCCACCTACCCTAAAGCTGGCTGTACACATTAGATCAGCTTGTACAGATGACAGCTATTCCTCCCAGCCCAAACCCCCCACCCAATGTCGCCCGCTATATACAATCTCAATGGGAAGAGGGGCCTAAGCTGCAGTCAGATACCTCTGGAAGCTACAATTGCTTAAATTCAACACGCCTGACCCTTCTTTTCCCCCCATATCCGTGTTAGGGAGAGTCGGGACACCCTTCATACACCTGAAATGATCGTCTGGTTCTGCCAAAATCTATAGAGGTTTGACATTCATCTCATGTGTACGGCCATTCTTAAATTTACCCCTTTAACCCTTTAGAGGTCACGGTGCACTCTAAGAGACACATACCTCACCCATCCCTCCAGCCGTGGATTAGCTCATCACGCCACTGCTGCCGACTCCAAGATGAATCAAAGTATATGAAAGATAAAAATAGAGCGGCGATCTATCTCCATAACAGGAACGATCATTTCCATCTGTAACTTCACCAATTATAGAAAGTAATGAATCCCATTAAATCCGGGCACAGCGTGAGCGCGGCCGACGATGGATGGCAGGACAGCAGTTTTTCTTCCTTACTTCGCGCTACCTGCCAGCGCTGGCAAACACGGGAGTAAAGCTGCGGCTCACTCTCTGGTTTCCTCCAGAGCAGTCGCTCGGTTTAGCTGTGCATGAGAACAACAACGAGACACATGACATTAGATAAACTGAAAGGGTGTGAAGACTTCTGCAACTTCATAGTGTGCAAATGTATTAAAAGGAAGGAAAATAAGGAGCGACTTCAAATGTCTTCATTAAAGAGGTTTAACCATTTTCTGTCTACAGTGCCTATGCATCTTCAGGATTACATACCACAAATGTGAGCTAAGGCTGAAGTTATACTCCCTCCTGTCATCCCCCTCTTCTACTCTTCTTCCAAGCTTTAACTTCCTAGCTGATGTCTTGAGCTGTTGCTTCAGTATTGACACAATCTTCTTTCCTCATGCTGCCATCTATTTTGTGAAGTGCAGCAGTCCCTCCTGCAGCAACCAACCCCAAAACATGATGCTGTCACTCCTATGTTTCACAGTTGGGATGGTTTTCTTAAGCTCCCAAGCTTCTCCCTTTTTCCTCCAAACATAACGATGGTCATTACAGCCAAACAGTTCAATTTTAGTTTCGTCAGACCACAGGACAGGTCTCCAAAAATGTAGGTCTTTGTTCCTGTGCATTTACAAACATTAATCTGGCTGTTATGTTTCTTTTGGAGTATTGGCTTCTTCCTGGCAGAGTGGCTTTTCAGCCCATCTTGATACAGTACTTGTTTCACAGTGGATAATGACACAATCTTACCAGTTTCCTCCAGCATCTTCACAAGGTCTTTTGCTTTTGTTCTTGGGTTGATATGCACATGTCGGACCAAAGCATGTTCATCTCTGAGAACCAGAAATTATCTCTTCCTGAGCGGTATGATGGCTGGACATTCCCATCTTGTTTGTACTCGAGTATAATTATTTGTACAGATGAACGAGGCAACTTCAGGTATCTGGAAATTGCATCCAAGGATGAACCAGACTTGTGCAAGTCCACAGTTCTCTTCCTGATATCTTGGCTGATTTCTTTAAACTTTCCCACGATGTTACACACAACAATGCGTTTCTGGTGTGTATTTAAAAAAAAAAAAAATACATCCACAGTTGTGTCTCTAACTCAGATGTTGCCAATAAACCTATCAGAAGCTTCCAAAGACAGGACATCACCATATGGGCTGTCCCAAATTGTTTAAAGGCAGAGTAATCCTAGTGTATGGAAACTTTTGACTTTGAGAATTTTTAAGGCATTTTTATTACTTTCTGCACTCATTCTGGCATATGACAAATAGAAATAATTTTGGTTCCTAATTGACCTAAAACGGGGAAGGTTTATTCTGATTTCATGTCCGATAGTGAGAAAAACCTGCAGATGGGGCTTTTTATACAGTGTATGGAAACTTCTGGTTTCAACTGTGTGTAGAAGGCCCGTATAGCCAACCATGGAGGTACATAGGTCTGCAAAGGAGCTGTACAAGAAACCATTACAATACATAGGTCTGTATACCCAACCATAGAGTTACACTCGTCTGCATAGGAGCTGTATACCCAAAATGCTAGGAGGTTTTTAATGAAGACTATTCGCGAGAATCCTTTAAGTTTTTAAGTTTTTTGATGCAATAAATAAAAAAGGAAAATAAAGCTCAAAAATGTCCATAGCCTTTAAATTTTAGAAGGTAATTGCAGACACACCAATGAGAGATAAGCTTAACAACAATCATTGTTGTCACCAAGCTGCAACCAAAATAGTGCTCTGGTTCAGGTCGTGTTCACACCTTGTGGCTCAGTCTGAATTTCTAAAGCGGTTTCTTGCTGCATTTCCAGGAATAAACTACATTTCCACCACATTGTGTGACCACAGCCCAGGACAGCACTCAGCAGCTGTGAGGAGGCACATCCAGCGCCAGGGAATGCAATTTAATGCCCCGCACATGGCCCTCCCAGTCAATGCCCTGCCATTTTCTCTATTATTC